>JACEEZ010006509.1:177500-185000 GCA_016584305.1 Chionoecetes opilio
GGGTAGATAAAGGGTAGATGAAGGGTATAATCGGCAGCATCTACCCTCCAGCCTGTACATAGGGTATAAAAAGGGTAGTGATGGTGCGATGTAACAATTCTACCCTTAATATACCCCCCATTTCTGAGAGTGTAGACTGTGCCCCAACGGAGTACTCACCGAAGATGATGGAATCCCGGGACACCTCATACTTAGTGTTGTAGGGCAGCAGGTCAGCCTGTTGCTCCAGCGATAACTCGGGGTTCAGGCTGCTCGGGTCGCCCTCCATAAACATCTTCTGCTCGCGAAGTTGCAGATTCAGTGTCTCTTTCTGAAGGGGAAAAAATAAGATAGTCCCTTCAAGCAGACAAACTTATGAGGCCAAAGACTGTTGCCTGGTTTTCTCTATTTGTTAATTCCCCCTCCTCCTCCTTCATTCCTCCATATCCTCCTCCTCCTCCATATCCTCCTCCACCTCCTCCATATCCATCTCCTCCTCTTCCATCTCCTCCTCCTCCATCTCCTCCTCCTCCATATCCTATTCCTCCTCCACCTCCTCCATATCCATCTCCTCCTCTTCCATCTCCTCCTCCTCCATCTCTTCCTCCTCCATATCCACCACCTCCTCCTCCATATCCACCACCTCCTCCTCCATATCCACCACCAACTCCACCTCCTCCTCCTCCATATCCTCCTCCATATCCACCACCACCTCCTCCTCCTCCATATCCACCACCTCCTCCTCCATATCCACCTCCTCCTCCTCCTCCTCCATATTCTCCTCCACCTGCATATACTCCTCCATATCCTCCTCCACCTCCATATCCTCCTCCATATTCTCTCCTCCTCCTTCCTCCTCCTCGTCCTCCTCCTCACCCTGGCTTGGTAGATTTTCCTGCAGTAGAACATGCTGATCATCACCAGGGCCGCGATCAGCACGCCCACCACGACTAGCACGATGGTGGTCTTCTGGTCCTCAGGGTCGTGCACCACCACCTTGAACGACGCCGCCAGACTACCCGCTCTGTTGCTCACCTGCCGGGGGGGAAAGGGTGCCGTGAGAGAGAGAGAGAGAGAGATTTATAAGTCGCCGCACGCTAAGTTGGCGAAAACTGCATGGAGAGAGATTTATAAGTCGCCGCACACTAAGTTGGCGAAAACTGGGCCCCCTCACTTCTTTTTTTTTTATTTACCTCGCACGTGTATGTTCCATCGTCCATGGACAACAAGATTTGAAAGGAGAGCTGGTGGTTGTTCCTCATCTTAAGCTGTTATCTCTACAGCGTCGATCCCTGGTGCGGAAAACAACAAGAAAGATAGTGGGATATGGAATTGCAGGGTTATTGCACACACGCACACAACACACACACACACACACGCACACACACACAACACACACACACACACACACACCACACACACACACACATACACACACACACACACACACACACACACACACACACACACACACACACACACACACACACACACACACAACAAAATAAAAACATGATAGTATGAGGATTATGGAATTTGGAGGGTGGTTATTGCACACACACACACACACACACACACACACACACACACACACACACACACACACACACACACACACACACACACACACACACACACACACCTTTTTCCAGACGACCTTAGGGGGTGGAATGCCATTAGCCGGGCAAGACAATGTCACATTTTCATTCTTGTTCTTGTCATAATCCTTCCCCGGCAATCCTCCCATCCACGTCGGTGCCACCATCTCTGTTTAGACAAATTTACAAGTTTATTAAGAAAAAAGGGAGAGGGAGATTACAAAGAGGGGGGGGGGCAATTATACAAAAGATACAGACCAACAGAAATACAGAGAAAAGAATATTAGACACTAAACGGGACATAGAGATATAGTTATATATGCAATCTTCCATAATCTTCCTCTCGCAAAATACGAGAGGAAGAGATCACACACAGCATAAGGAATAAACAGCTTCAATCTTCCATAACAAAAGACCAGAGGAACAGATCACACAAACATAAGAATAACACGTTACAATCTTCTACAAAATACCAGAGGAAGAGATCCACACAATAAGGGATAACGCTAATCTTCCATAACAAATACCCGGAACAGATCACACACAACATAAGGAATAAACACTTCATCTTCCATAACAAAGACCAGAGGAGCAGATTATCACAACATAGGAATAACCTTCATCTTCCATAACAAAGACCAGAGGAACAGATACCACGAACTAGGATAATGCTGTCAATGCTTCCATAAAAAGACAGAGACAGATCACACACAACCTAGATAACCTTCATCTTCCATAACAAAGATCGAGGAAGAGATCAACAAACGTAAGGAATAAAGTTCATCTTCCATAACAAAAGACCAGAGGAAGTCACACAAATGGAATAACAGCTTCATTTCCATAACAAAGGACAGGGTAAAGATCACCATATAAGGAAACAGCTTTCAATCTTCCCTAACAAGTCAGAGGAAGATTATCACAACATAAGAATAACGCTTATCTTCCATAACAAAACACAAGAGGAAGAGCCTTATCAAACTAAGAGCTAGAGGATCTTTCGTCTCAGAATAAGGGTATATTAGTCGAATGTTACAACGCAACCATCACTACCCTTTTTAAACCCTATGTCCAGGCTGTAGGGTAGATGCTGCCGATATACCAGTCATTACCCTTATCCCCTTTTAGACGAAGGTTGGACAGGGTATATTTGCGTCGACCGAAAGGGTAATTTGTATGGGTAGAAAAAGGGTAGCAGTATTTCATCACTACAAATACCCTTTTTTCTACCCTTTTCCTGCCCTTCTTTTCTAAGAGTGCATACGTCTAGTCAAGCGATGTAAGTAAGGCAAGATATCCCAACTTAAGAACCGCGGGAATGAATGTTTGAATGAGTGTTTGGGATGAAGTTTTGTGGGTAATTGGTTGTAGTTAGTGAAGTCAGTGGTGTTGTTATTGTTGTTGTGGGCTGCTAGGAGGAGTTATAAGACGTATACAGTTTTTATTTATTTATTTATTATTATTTTGTTTACGTTGGAGCCTTGAGAGTTGCCTAGAGAGGTAGTAGCCTTGTTTACTCATACCGCGGAACTCTTGCTTTTGGGTCATACATAAACAATGGAATCTCTTTTATGGGTACAATCACACCCTTACCACACCTTCCCCACACCTTTACCTACCACCCGTCTCAAACACGTCTCGAAATGTTCAAGGCTGTCTTAGATATTTAACTCCTTGAGGCCCAGAACGTAATTTCCATTGTAATTTGACTACCATTAGACGATTTTAGTGACTATATAAGCAATGTTTAATAGCTATGACTTGTTTAGTATCCTTATCGACTAACTAATTTGGTATATTCAGTTACTTTTCGTAAATTTATGGCTCGACAACAGGCAATTTTTTATAGGAAAGTAAAGATCTGGGCGTGAAGGCGTTAAGGGTGTGTAAAGTTTCCTCTATTTCTGTAGGCAAAATAAGGTTGTTAATGATTTACCTTGTACGTGGAAGACCGTAGAGGTTTGGTTGCCTGTCTTGTCCCTGCACGCGATGGAGAATTTGTCCCCCGCCCGCTGCAGGATTCGCGCCCGTACCGTCGATATCAGGGACAGCCGGGTCTTCCTCTCTGTAGACACACACACACACACACACACACACACACACACACACACACACACACACACACACACACACACACACACACACACACACTGTTGAATTAATATGTACAGGTTATATTACTCCCTTCATGCAAAAATTACCGTGTTTCAAAATTACGCGTCCGTTAGTTGTTTATTTATATATTCAGTAATTGTGTGTGTATGTATGTGTGCATGTGTGTGTGTATGTGTGTGTGTGTGTGTGTGTGTGTGTGTGTGTGTGTGTGTGTGTGTGTGTGTGTGTCTTCAGTAATACTCACCAGTCACCTCCATGCCCCAGGTTTCCTTAACAGTCGTATCTAGAAGGACGCCGTTCAGTGTCCAGGTAAGAGGCGCCTTGACCGACACCTTGTTGGCTCGGCAGGTCAGCTTGAGGTCGTCCCCCTCCACCACCGTGACGGCCTCATCCACGCCCTTCCCCTCGCCGCCGATTTCCAACTTCAAGGAAATGGCCAGTGGCGATTCACCGTCTGCGTGTGTGTATAGGGAGGCAGAAAGTGACGAATGTTTTATGTTTTGTTGGAAAAGTAAAACAATGTTAGTGTTTGCGTTTATAGATCAGCTCTCTCTCTCTCTCTCTCTCTCTCTCTCTCTCTCTCTCTCTCTCTCTCTCTCTCTCTCTCTCTCTCTCTCTCTCTCTCTCTCTCTCTCTCTCTCTCACACACCACACACACGAAAGTAAATTATCATGCTTATTAATAAAATGTTTCGGTGTAATGAAACCACAGGAAAAGAGAGAGAGAGAGAGAGAGAGAGAGAGAGAGAGAGAGAGAGAGAGAGAGAGAGAGAGAGAGAGAGAGAGAGAGAGAGAGAGAGAGAGAGAGAGAGAGAGAGAGAGAGAGAGAGAGAGAGAGAGAGAGAGAGAGAGTGTGTGTTGTGTGTATGGCGAAAAGCTTACCTGTCACCAGAAACACTTTGTGGGGAGAACCGTCCATACCCAGCTCATTGACCGCCTTACACCTGCAACCACGTATAGCCATGAAAACACTTAATACTGATTCCACCAATACTTGATTTGTAATGAATAATATGAAATCAAGTTAGGAGGTTATAATGCGGGGTTAGGTTTAGTTTATAAATGGCCTTCACTCTTCTGTTTCGAGAGAGGGTCCCTTCATTTGAGCCTTCATAATATAGTTGACTGCAAATCGCGGGATGCCCTAAACTGAAAAATTACCCATCCACATACCGCCACCACCACCACTACCGCTGCTACTATACTCTTCGTCATACCAAAAATACTATAAGCTCCTCCCACAACCAGTAGACGGTGGAGCCTATGGCTTTCCGTAATGCTAAGTGGCTGATACAATTCGGTAAAAGGACATACAAAACACTGATGTCCAAGCGAAATTCGCCTTTATCGTCCGCTAGACGGAGAGCCTTGGAAATCCCATGAGATAAACTCCCTTTTCACACCTGAACCCAAAGGCCCATCCACCTGATGTGATTAGAAGCAGACTGGCTGCAGAAGGTTGAGGTTAGGTTAGGCTGAGGTTGAGGTCGAGGTCGACCTCGTGGTTCCTCGACCTCGACCTCGACCTCGATTTCAACCTCGACCTCGACCTCGATGTCAACCTCGACTTCGACCTCGAGGTCAACCTCGACCTCGACCTCGATGTCAACCTCGACCTCGAGGTCAACCTCGACCTCGAGGTCAACCTCGACCTCGAGGTCAACCTCGTCCTCGAGGTCAACCTCGACCTCGAGGTCAACCTCGACCTCGAGGTCAACCTCGACCTCGAGGTCAACCTCGACCTCGAGGTCAACCTCGACCTCAACCTAACCTAACCTAACCTAAACCTCAACCTCAACCTCAACCTAACCCCAACCTCGACCAAACCTAACCTAACCTAACCTCAACCTAACCTAAACCTAACCTAAACCTCAACCTAACCTAACCTAACCTCAACCTCAGCCTAAGCCTAACCTAACCTAACCTAACCTAACCTAACCTAACCTAACCTAACCTCAACCTAACCTAACCTCAACCTTCTGCAACCAGTCTGCTTCTAATCACATCAGGTGGATGGGCCTTTGGGTCCAGGTGTGAAAAGGGAGTTTATCTCATGGGATTTCCAAGGCTCTCCGTCTAGCGGACGATAAAGGCGAATTTCGCTTGGACATCAGTGTTTTGTATGTCCTTTTACTGAATTGTATCAGCCACTTAGCATTACGGAAAGCCATAGGCTCCACCGTCTACTGGTTGTGGGAGGAGCTTATAGTATTTTTGGTATGACGAAGAGTATATACTCACTATATAGCCTATTTTTGGTATGACGAAGAGTATATAGCCTATTTTTTTTAACGAGGACAAAAAATCCTGACCCCTAGCTGCTTACTGACTGATATTTGATGTCAGGAGAAGGGAATACTACGCTTCTTCTAAATTTCAGCTGCATTTTATCAGAGTTAACCATATTATTAGGTAAACATAGGCATAATTTTAAGCATGAGATCTTAAGATAGAATGGAATTTTCGCCTCGTTAAAAAAAATAGACTATACCACTGCTACTACCACTATACTCGCCGCACGTTAAGTTGGCGAAAATGGGGCCCCTTCACTCCCCCCTATACTGAACGCACAGGATTGGCTGAGGTGTTGGGTGTTGGGGCTTTAGGGCGGAACTTGGAGTAAGGCATTCTCACCCAACACCCAACACCTCAGCCAATCCCGTGTGTTTGGAAAGGGGAGTGAAGCCATGAAGGGGCCCCATTTTCGCCAACTTAACGTGCGACGAGTAGTATAGTGGTAGTATCAGTAGTACACTCTTAGAAAAAAAGGGTAGGAAAAGGGTAGAAAAAGGGCGTTTGTAGTGATGAAATACTGCTACCCTTTTTCTACCCTTACAAATATACCCTTTCGGATCGACGCAAATATACCCTTTTCCAACCCTCTCGTCTAAAAAGGGTAGATAAAGGGTAGATGAAGGGTATAATCGGCAGCATCTACCCTCCAGCCTGGACATAGGGTATAAAAAGGGTAGTGATGGTGCGATGTAACAATTCTACCCTTAATATACCCCTTATTTCTGAGAGTGTAGTGGTGGTGGCGGTAGATGGATGGGTACTTTTTCGGTTTAGGGCATCCCGCAATTTGCAGTCAACTATATTATGAAGGCACAAATGAAGGGACCCGCTCTCGAAACGTAAGTGTGAAGGCCATTTATAAACTAAACCTAACTAAAAAAAAATAACTCACTTAAAACTGACCCCGCATTATAACCACCTTTTTTTTTATAACTGGGTACTTATAACTAAACCTAACTAAAAAATAGCTAACTCAAAACTAACCCCGCATTATAACCTCCTTTTTTTATAACTGGGTACTTATAACTAAACCTAACTAAAAATAACTAACTTAAAACTAACCCCGCATTATAACCTCTTTTTTTATAACTGAGTTTTTTCTTGTAACTGTGTACGTCATCGCCTTGAGACTGACCTGTACATTCCGGGCTCCTCTGCTACGCCCATCCAGTGGACGTTGCGCACCACCGGGCTGTTCTCCTCGTCCTCGCCCACGCCCCCTTCCTCTCTCAGCTCATTGTACACGCGCGTCCCCTGGAGAAAACAACGCGCTCATGCAAACCCTCAACGCACGCAATCATCTCGAGTCTCCACACTCTATAGTTAACCCTTTGAGGCCCAGAACGTATTTTTCATTGTAATTTGGTTACCATTAGACGATTTTTAGTGAATATAAGCAATATTTTATAGATATAACCTGTTTAGTATCCTTGTCCACTAGTTAATTTGGTATATTAAGTTACTTTTCGTAATTTTATGGCTAACAACAGACTATTTTTTTTATAGCTAAGGAAAG
>JACEEZ010006509.1:195000-207500 GCA_016584305.1 Chionoecetes opilio
GGAGAGAAGAGAGAGAGAGAGAGGAGAGAGAGAGAGGAGAGAGAGAGGAGAGAGAGAGAGAGAGAGAAGAGAGAGAGAGAGAGAGAGAGAGAGAGAGAGAGAGAGAGAGAGAGAGAGAGAGAGAGAGAGAGAGAGAGAGAGAGAGAGAGAGAGAGAGAGAGAGAGAAGAGAGAGAGAGAGAGAGAGAGGGAGAGAGAGAGGAGAGGAGAGAGAGAGAGAGAGTAAGTTGGTTTTGATTCCTCATACATACATACATACACTATAAAAAAGAATAGAGGGAGGAACGTGGGACTAAGAGGAGATTATCGAGAATGTAGAGTTGCAAAGATTGACTCCTATGCGTGTAGAAGTAAAGAGACAGACAGACAGACAGACATACATACAGACAGACAGACAGACAGACAGACAGACAGACAGACAGACAAATCGCAAAGAAACCCACCTCATTTAGTGCACTGTCTTTCCACTCAAGCTCAAAACAGACAGATTTGGGATCCACTGGTTCCCAAATTGTGAGGCGCAAGGAGAGGATCCCTTGACGAAGACACTCTACTCCAAGTGTATATAGGCTAAGTAGAACTACGTATACTACTACTACTATATTTACTACTACTACTAAGGACACTCTACTACCTATATATCTAAGAATATATTAGAATATCTTAGAATATATAGGTCTTACTCTACTTTATAGTACGTATAAGAAAGCCATCATGAACACACACGTCCATAATCAAGTCACGAAAACGATTGACATGCCACCAAGGAAAAAAACCCACGACCAAACAAGATGAGAACTGGTAACAACAATGATTATAAATGTAAATCACGAAAGGACGAAGAACCCGAAGAAAAAAAAAGTCAAACCGTAGAAAACCCCACGAATAAATAGATCATGAGAACTGGTAACAACAATGATTATAAACGAAAATCATGAAAGGACGAAGAACCCAAAGGAAAACAATAGGGTTGAATCACTCGTCTCCTACCGTCAACGCTCAGGATTAATATTTGGTCCTCAGTTTTGCCGTGATAAGCGCCAACGCAATGGTAGTTTCCCGCGTTCTTTTTCACCGTGGCCTGCGTGATGGTGAAGCCGCGTCGAGGGTTGTACTCCGTTTTCTGCTGACAAAAGTATCTATTGAGCCACGAGGAGGGATCGAGGAAATGAACTGTATACGTGCGAGGAGTACGATAGTTGACGCCTACAACCACGTGCAGTGTAGGGGAAAAGGTAACGAGTATAGCAGCTGTTCAGAGAGAGAAAAGAACTCCATTGGAATACCGCTGAAGCAATGGAGGTAACAGTTATACCACCATTAGGCTAAGAAAGGCGGTAAATTACTTTCTTCTCGTAAGTCGGGGTTGGTCCAGTGACAGAAAGGTTATGACGTGAAACTCACATCCTCACACACACTTTAGGTAAGTCAGCGTAGGTTATCAATGGGCGGCAAGGCAAGCGTTAGTGTGACGCGGGCAGCGGAGGGCGGAGACGGTCTGCACAGGAGTTACGGCCGACCATATATTTACCCTCGCTTTCCATTACCTCCTGGTCTAATGGATATGCTCGTCCTGTTCAGGCGTCTCCCCGTCACTTGGTTAGTGGGTTAGTAGGGGTGAGCGGGTCAGGTTGCATCGAGGGTAGGTTGCATCATTGCCTCTAACTCGCATGTTATCACACGTACATCGTCTTACTACTACTACTACTACTACTACTACTATAAACTACTACTACTACAATACAACAATAATAATAATAAAAAAAGTTAATGCGAGTTAGAGGCAATGATGCAACCTACCCTCGATGCAACCTGCCCGCGCTCTCCCCTACTGTGGTTAGTAAGGCAGGTTCGTACAGCTCAGCGTAATGACCTGTCAAGGACGCAGCAGCCTCTACCTCTACATGGCAAACAGATAACTTCTTTTTACATCTCAAAAGACTGGCCAAGGGCAAAAAAAAAAGTTAACAAAAAGCCCGCTAGCTGCCAGTTCCTATAAGACAGTAGCTGCCAGTTCCTATAAGACAGTAGCTGCTAGTCCCTATAAGACAGTAGCTGCCAGTCCCTATTAGACAGTAGCTGCCAGTCCCTATAAGACAGTAGCTGCTAGTCCCTATAAGACAGTAGCTGCCAGTTCCTATAAGACAGTAGCTGCCAGTTCCTATAAGACAGTAGCTGCTAGTCCCTATAAGACAGTAGCTGCCAGTCCCTATTAGACAGTAGCTGCCAGTCCCTATAAGACAGTAGCTGCTAGTCCCTATAAGACAGTAGCTGCCAGTTCCTATAAGACAGTAGCTGCCAGTTCCTATAAGACAGTAGCTGCCAGTTCCTATAAGACAGTAGCTGCCAGTTCCTATAAGACAGTAGCTGCCAGTTCCTATAAGACAGTAGCTGCCAGTTCCTATAAGACAGTAGCTGCTAGTCCCTATTAGACAGTAGCTGCCAGTCCCTATAAGACAGTAGCTGCTAGTCCCTATAAGACAGTAGCTGCCAGTTCCTATAAGACAGTAGCTGCCAGTTCCTATAAGACAGTAGCTGCTAGTCCCTATAAGACAGTAGCTGCCAGTCCCTATTAGACAGTAGCTGCCAGTCCCTATAAGACAGTAGCTGCTAGTCCCTATAAGACAGTAGCTGCCAGTCCTATAAGACAGTAGCTGCCAGTTCCTATAAGACAGTAGCTGCCAGTTCCTATAAGACAGTAGCTGCCAGTTCCTATAAGACAGTAGCTGCCAGTTCCTATAAGACAGTAGCTGCCAGTTCCTATAAGACAGTAGCTGCCAGTTCCTATAAGACAGTAGCTGCTAGTCCCTATAAGACAGTAGCTGCCAGTCCCTATTAGACAGTAGCTGCCACTCCCTATAAGACAGTAGAGATTGCAGAAAAGGGGATGGGGCAATTTAATTTGGGTGGTGTCTTGACACTCTTCTCTTAAAAAAATTGAAGTCGTGGCAGGTGGAAAAATAGAAACAGGAGGAGGGTTTCAGAGTTTACCAGTTTACGGGGAAGTATGTAGGTGGTCGCCGCATGGTTGGCAGGGTTGGCGCCGTGCACTATAGCAGACAAAGGGAAGGTAGTGCGTTCCTTACAACTGGAGAGTTGCAAAAAGTATGTTGGAAATTAGTCATTCAGCCGTCAAACCATCTGTAATGCTGAAGACACTCTGGAATATCATGCACCAAGTGTGGCTGAAGATGGTTTGATAGCCTGAACTACGAGTATGTCATTACAGCTGATATCCTCGTGAACTACGAGTATGTCATGACAGCTGATATACTCGTGAACTACGAGTATGTCATGACAGCTGATATCCTCGTGAACTACGAGTATGTCATGACAGCTGATATCCTCGTGAACTACGAGTATGTCATGACAGCTGATATACTCGTGAACTACGAGTATGTCATGACAGCTGATATCCTCGTGAACTACGAGTATGTCATTACAGCTGATATCCTCGTGAACTACGAGTATGTCATGACAGCTGATATCCTCGTGAACTACGAGTATGTCATGACAGCTGATATCCTCGTGAACTACGAGTATGTCATGACAGCTGATATCCTCGTGAACTACGAGTATGTCATGACAGCTGATAAACTCGTGAACTACGAGTATGTCATGACAGCTGATATCCTCGTGAACTACGAGTATGTCATGACAGCTGATATCTTCGTGAACTACGAGTATGTCATGACAGCTGATATACTCGTGAACTACGAGTATGTCATGACATCTGATATCCTCGTGAACTACGAGTATGTCATGACAGCTGATATCCTCGTGAACTACGAGTATGTCATGACAGCTGATATCCTCGTGAACTACGAGTATGTCATGACAGCTGATATCCTCGTGAACTACGAGTATGTCATGACAGCTTCTATACTCGTGAACTACGAGTATGTCATGACAGCTTCTATCCTCGTGAACTACGAGTATGTCATGACAGCTGATATCCTCGTGAACTACGAGTATGTCATGACAGCTGATATACTCGTGAACTACGAGTATGTCATGACAGCTGATATCCTCGTGAACTACGAGTATGTCATGACAGCTGATATCCTCGTGAACTACGAGTATGTCATGACAGCTGATATCCTCGTGATCTACGAGTATGTCATGACAGCTGATATACTCGTGAACTACGAGTATGTCATGACAGCTGATATACTCGTGAACTACGAGTATGTCATGACAGCTGATATCCTCGTGAACTACGAGTATGTCATGACAGCTGATATACTCGTGAACTACGAGTATGTCATGACAGCTGATATACTCGTGAACTACGAGTATGTCATGACAGCTGATATCCTCGTGAACTACGAGTATGTCATGACAGCTGATATCCTCGTGAACTACGAGTATGTCATGACAGCTGATATCCTCGTGAACTACGAGTATGTCATGACAGCTGATATACTCGTGAACTACGAGTATGTCGTGACAGCTGATATCCTCGTGAACTACGAGTATGCCATGACAGCTGATATACTCGTGAACTACGAGTATGTCATGACAGCTGATATCCTCGTGAACTACGAGTATGTCATGACAGCTGATATCCTCGTGAACTACGAGTATGTCATGACAGCTTCTATCCTCGTGAACTACGAGTATGTCATGACAGCTTCTATCCTCGTGAACTACGAGTATGTCATGACAGCTTCTATCCTCGTGAACTACGAGTATGTCATGACAGCTTCTATCCTCGTGAACTACGAGTATGTCATGACAGCTGATATCCTCGTGAACTACGAGTATGTCATGACAGCTGATATCCTCGTGAACTACGAGTATGTCATGACAGCTGATATACTCGTGAACTACGAGTATGTCATGACAGCTTCTATCCTCGTGAACTACGAGTATGTCATGACAGCTTCTATCCTCGTGAACTACGAGTATGTCATGACAGCTGATATCCTCGTGAACTACGAGTATGTCATGACAGCTGATATCCTCGTGAACTACGAGTATGTCATGACAGCTGATATCCTCGTGAACTACGAGTATGTCATGACAGCTGATATACTCGTGAACTACGAGTATGTCATGACAGCTGATATCCTCGTGAACTACGAGTATGTCATGACAGCTGATGTACTCGTGAACTACGAGTATGTCATGACAGCTGATATCCTCGTGAACTACGAGTATGTCATGACAGCTTCTATCCTCGTGAACTACGAGTATGTCATGACAGCTGATATCCTCGTGAACTACGAGTATGTCATGACAGCTGATATCCTCGTGAACTACGAGTATGTCATGACAGCTGATATCCTCGTGAACTACGAGTATGTCATGACAGCTGATATCCTCGTGAACTACGAGTATGTCTTGACAGCTGATATCCTCGTGAACTACGAGTATGTTATGACAGCTGATATACTCGTGAACTACGAGTATGTCATGACAGCTTCTATACTCGTGAACTACGAGTATGTCATGATAGCTGATATCTTCGTGAACTACGAGTATGTCATGACAGCTGATATCCTCGTGAACTACGAGTATGTCATGACAGCTGATATCCTCGTGAACTACGAGTATGTCATGACAGCTGATATCTTCGTGAACTACGAGTATGTCATGACAGCTGATATACTCGTGAACTACGAGTATGTCATGACATCTGATATCCTCGTGAACTACGAGTATGTCATGACAGCTGATATCCTCGTGAACTACGAGTATGTCATGACAGCTGATATCCTCGTGAACTACGAGTATGTCATGACAGCTGATATCCTCGTGAACTACGAGTATGTCATGACAGCTTTTATACTCGTGAACTACGAATATGTCATGACAGCTTCTATCCTCGTGAACTACGAGTATGTCATGACAGCTGATATCCTCGTGAACTACGAGTATGTCATGACAGCTGATATACTCGTGAACTACGAGTATGTCATGACAGCTGATATCCTCGTGAACTACGAGTATGTCATGACAGCTGATATCCTCGTGAACTACGAGTATGTCATGACAGCTGATATCCTCGTGATCTACGAGTATGTCATGACAGCTGATATACTCGTGAACTACGAGTATGTCATGACAGCTGATATACTCGTGAACTACGAGTATGTCATGACAGCTGATATCCTCGTGAACTACGAGTATGTCATGACAGCTGATATACTCGTGAACTACGAGTATGTCATGACAGCTGATATACTCGTGAACTACGAGTATGTCATGACAGCTGATATCCTCGTGAACTACGAGTATGTCATGACAGCTGATATACTCGTGAACTACGAGTATGTCATGACAGCTGATATACTCGTGAACTACGAGTATGTCATGACAGCTGATATCCTCGTGAACTACGAGTATGTCATGACAGCTGATATCCTCGTGAACTACGAGTATGTCATGACAGCTGATATCCTCGTGAACTACGAATATGTCATGACAGCTGATATCCTCGTGAACTACGAATATGTCTTGACAGCTGATATCCTCGTGAACTACGAGTATGTCATGACAGCTGATATCCTCGTGAACTACGAGTATGTCATGACAGCTGATATACTCGTGAACTACGAGTATGTTATGACAGCTGATATCCTCGTGAACTACGAGTATGTCATGACAGCTGATATCCTCGTGAACTACGAGTATGTCATGACAGCTGATATACTCGTGAACTACGAGTATGTCATGACAGCTGATATCCTCGTGAACTACGAGTATGTCATGACAGCTGATATACTCGTGAACTACGAGTATGTCATGACAGCTGATATACTCGTGAACTACGAGTATGTCATGACAGCTGATATCCTCGTGAACTACGAGTATGTCATGACAGCTGATATCCTCGTGAACTACGAGTATGTCATGACAGCTGATATCCTCGTGAACTACGAGTATGTCATGACAGCTGATATACTCGTGAACTACGAGTATGTCATGACAGCTGATATACTCGTGAACTACGAGTATGTCATGACAGCTGATATACTTGTGAACTACGAGTATGTCATGACAGTTTCTATACTCGTGAACTACGAGTATGTCATGACAGTTTCTATACTCGTGAACTACGAGTGTGTCATGACAGCTGATATACTCGTGATAACACCAACACAACATTTTATCATTGATACCTGTAAGAATATCCTGAACGCTATATTTTTGGGATTTATGGGCTCAAAATTAAGAGATTTCAGCTGGTGGTATTGAAGGAACTGGAAGGAGGCTGCTGCGTTGTGTGTGTGTGTGTGTGTGTGTGTGTGTGTGTGTGTGTGTGTGTGTGTGTGTGTGTGTGTGTGTGTGTGTGTGTGTGTGTGTGTGTGTGTGTGTGTGTGTGTGTGTGTGTGTGTGTGTGTGTGTGTGTGTGTGTGTGTGTTCACATGTGTGTGTGTGTGTGTGTGATCCAAGCACGGCCACCTCGCCTATATATATATATATATATAAACATAGAAGCGTGGAGCAGCTTCCACACCAACAGGGCACGTCATATACGAACGCTTGGTAGTCTGCACAAATAGATCATAGCTTTGCTGCGGCTGGTCATTGTATGCTGCGTAGCAATGGAAGTTGGTGACGTGTGAGATCCGGACGGTGAAGCCCTCGCGCGGGTCGTAGGCATAATCCTCCTTGGGTACCTGGGAGGGCGGGGGCGGGAGGGTAAACAGGGAAGACCAAGGATAGCGTCACCCTCATAAAGAAACTACCTAAGTCATTTTTCGGCAATTTCTGGATATTTGCCTAAATCAATTGTTCATCTGCGGCATCTATTGGTATAGTCGCCAATGTCATGTGTAGGGTGTGAGTGGTCTAAAATATGAAAGGATAAACAATGCATTGATATCAAAATTAAGAAAATTAAGTTTTTTTTAAATTTCCCGAAAAGTGAAAAAAATGACTAAGGCAGTTTCTTTAAATTCTATATGAGTGTGACGATATACAAGCTACTATATTATCCTTGGAGAAGAACAGAAACAGGGAAGAACTAGGATAATATACAAGCTACTATATTATCCTTGGAGAAGAACGGAAACAGGGAAGAACTAGGATAATATACAAGCTACTATATTATCCTTGGGAAGAACGGAAACAGGGAAGAACTAGGATAATATACAAGCTACTATATTATCCTTGGGAAGAACAGAAACAGGGAAGAACTAGGATAATATACAAGCTACTATATTATCCTTGGGAAGAACAGAAACAGGGAAGAACTAGGATAATATACAAGCTACTATATTATCCTTGGGAAGAACGGAAACAGGGAAGAACTAGGATAATATACAAGCTACTATATTATCCTTGGAGAAGACATAACATAAGAAAGTAAGGAAGCTACAAGAGGCCGCGAGACCTACACGTGGTAGTTCCTGTTACTTAACACTACCTACATCCACCTTTCATCCTCATCCATAAAGCTGTCTAGCCTCCTTTTAAAACTCCCTATTGACTCCGCACTAACTACCTAACGACTGAATAGCTACTGTATATTATCCTTGGGGAAGACTCACTATCAAGCCACCGACAACAACACTCTAACGTTATCTGATCTGCACCGCGGAAGATTACATTTTCACCTCATTCAGATTTTTCTCGTGGGAATATTAAGTTACAATACATACTTGAACAAAACAAATTGAAGTAGCTGAAAAGTAAAAAGTTGAGGAGGAAAGGGCCTGGGAATGACTTACAATGCTGAAATATCATAATAGTGAGATAAAGTAGTTACAATAATAAGAATAACTTCATCATAGCAAGATAGAAGTATCATGTGCCTTGAGATCGAAAAAACCATTACAAGAAAAATGAACAAAAAACATTGGAAACAGTAGACTAACGAAAGACTGTTTTAGAAGAATATACATAGAAGGATAATTTAAGCTCTAGACCTGGATAATAATGCTGAATATTCATCGAACGAGCACAAAACTGAAGACGGTATAGTGTAAAGGACCTTGTGCCGCGTAAACAAGCCTGATTAGAAGATTTATTTTCTGAACATAGTCACTAAAGCAGAGGTCGGCATCCTAGAATTCGAGAAGAGCCAGTTTCTTCAAACTTGGCAGAAAAGCAGAGCTGATCGAGCCGCAGTGTAATTTATGAATGGAAATTACGAAACAACAAAATGTTCCTCCTCCATAATACCATAGGAAAAACTGGTTCAGAAATAGGGTGGTAAATGATTGGAATGGACTCAGTAGACAGGTAGTTAGTGCGGAGTTATTAGAGAGCTTTAAAGGGAGGCTAGATAATTTAATGGATGGGGATGAAAGGTGGATGTAGGTAGTGTTAGGTAGCAGGAACTACCACGTGTAGGTCTCACGGCCTCTTGTAGCTTCCTTATTTTCTTATAAGGGAGTTGAATATACCCACATACAAGATAATCAAATACACTTTAAATATAATAATTATTATAATAATAAAAATAATAATGATAATAATAATAATAAGTACAAGAATTCATCCCAATATTTTCCTAGATACCCAGGACCTCGGTCACATACACTATTGTACTGCGGCTATCTATAATAGTATTTCATCTCTCTTTTTTTTTTTTTTTTTTTTTAACGATAATTTGGACATTTTTAAGTAGGTGGCAGGAGCCGCACAGGTCTCTTGAAAGAGCCGCATGCGGCTCCGGAGCCGCTGGTTGCTGACCGATGCACTAAAGTATCATCGTGACCGAAGAGCCACGAGTGTGAAGGGGTACTCGGAAATAATGACACCCAAAAAATGTCACTGGAAAAAACGGCATAAGAAAAAATGACAGGAAAAAAATGTCACTAGAAAAAACGGCTTAAAAAAAAATGACACAGGAAAAAAATTTAACTGGAAAAATCGGCATAAGAAAAAATGACAGGAAAAAAATGTCACTAGAAAAAATGTCACAAAGTTTTGAGTAGGAAAAAATGGCACATAAAAGATAATGGTATCTTATAGTGTTGATTACTAGTCTAGGTTAGGTTAGGTAAGAAAATACAAATGAGTATCTTTCCCCATTAGTTCCCATTCATACACGCACCATTATTCTCCAGTCTCAAGGCCTTTGTTATTCCCAAGCATAATATATAGAGGCATGTTACTCTTGGTTATTCCTGCACCCGCATTCCATGCACCATTATTCTCCAGTCTCAAGCCTCTGTATTATAGAGCATGTACCTGTATTCCTGCACCCGCATTCCATGCACCATTATTCTCCAGTCTGAAGGCCTCTGTTATATATAGAGGCATGTTACTCTTGGTTATTCCTGCACCCGCGGCCCCTTCACCAACAGAACACGTCATTTGAAACTCACGTATTCAAAGTAGTTCTTGAAGAGGGTCATTTTCACGCCAGGAAAGTTGGGCTTGCAGGGCAGGACGATGGGCTCGCCCACCGCGACTTGCAACACCATGTGCTTTTGGGTACTCAACAGGTGATCCGGGTCTGAAAAAACAGAAAAAAACAGGTGATCCGAATCTGCAAAAAAAAAAAAAACGTCCTCCTCCAACGCCCAAGGCGTGGGCGTGGTCCGAGAATCCTACTAGCCAATCACGCTGCCTGTCTGAGCGCTGCTTAGGCAGCTTCGACCAATCACAAGGCTTGAACACTTCTCCACTGAGACAAGAATTGTTGTGCCTCCCTCCCTCACACCAAGCACTAACGCTTACAACTAAGGCATGCAACGCTCGCCCCGCCGAAAATCTATTTTCCCACAAGTTTGACGTTCATCGCAGGTTTTGACCACCTACATATTTTTGCATTGGGACGTGCCACATACCATGATAATCGGAAAACTGTGCTGATTCCGAGACTGTTAGTGAAAATTTAATGCAAGCAAAATTACAGGAATAAGAAGGAGTTGAATAAAAAAAGGTGAAAGAAAAAAAATGTTTGTACACGATTTCATTTTGCTCTCATTATCTTATTATAGGTATAGTTTACTGTAATTTTTATACATTCATGATATGCACTAATGTCTCGTGAAGATGATGGTATGTTCAGTTGTCCTAAATATCATCTGATAGTATGATAATACCGTGTAATAGTACAACATTTTAGTGCGGGCGGAGCACCCTCGGTGACACTTGCCTCGGCACATCCACCGCCCGCCGCCCGCCCAACCAACACACAGCACACAACATTTCTATCGCCAGCATTTAACACCCTAGTGCCACATTTAGTCGTCCACGATCGATTCATATACACCTTGCAACACTATTATTACGTAAACACCAATTGTTACGTTGCAGGAACTGATACAAGGCTGTATTTGCCTTCTAAACAGAAGATGAATGTCTGTCAAAGGCCAACAGCAGCTCACTAAGGCATGGTCAGACCATGCCTTAGTTTTCAGCGCCTTTAGCGGTGCCACTAAGGCGGCATTCTCGTCTGAGCATAGCGGTGGGAGGGCAGTTTGCCTTACCACAGGCGCCCTAGTGGATAGGGCGCCCTAGCTCGCTCTCAGCATCTGGTCCCAGGCTCCTGAATTATCGTCTGTACATAGGCCTGAGCCGGTGCCTTAGCCAGGCCGTTACAAAAGCGCCTGAAAACGGGTAAGGCGCTCTTTTCGCCTTATCTCTACTCTAAGGACACTTCTCAGCATCTCCCCCCTGGGTCTGCCAAAAAAAAAAAAAAAGGCCGGGTCTGCAAAAAAAAAGAAAAGAAGGCCGGGTCTGCAAAAAAAGAAAAAAAAGAAGGCCGGGTCTGCAAAAAAAACAACTCGACAAGTTATCCGGGTCTGAAAAAAGAAAAAAAGGCCAGGTCTGCAAAAAAATAAAATAAAACCCGACAAGTGATCGGTGTCTGCAAAAAAAAAAAAAAAGACCGGGTCTGAAAAAAAAAAAAAAAAATCGACGGGTGATCCGGGTCTGAAGAAAAAAAAACGAAGCCAAAAAAGGCCGGGTCTGCAAAAATAAATAATAATATCAACAGCTGATCCGGGTCTGAAAAAAAACGAAGCAAAAAAAGGCCGGGTCTGCAAAAATAAATAATAATATCAACAGCTGATCCGGGTCTGAAAAAAAACGAAGCAAAAAAAGGCCGGGTCTGCAAAAATAAATAATAATATCAACAGCTGATCCGGGTCTGAAAAAAAACGAAGCAAAAAAAGGCCGGATCTGCAAAGAAAAAAAAAAAAAACTCAACAGCTGATCCGGGTCTGCATAGAAAAATAAATAAATGCCACAACATAACGTGACGCATTGTTACGCGTCGCCGCTACTCTGTTACTAAGCTAAGACAGACTCGATGGCGTGTTATTGAGGCAGGCTTTTTTTTTTTGTTTATTAATTTTTTTTATTATTATTTTTTTATTATTAGTCTATTAAAAAAAAAAAAAAATTGGATTTAATTTTTTTTTTTTTTTAATCTCGCAGGCAGGACATTTTTCAGGCAACCTTTGACGACTTATTTTAGGGTGACTTACTGAATTCCTTACGTGGTGACTTATGACTTAGGGACTCTGTGCACTTATTTCGGCATTAGTATTTCTTTTCTTCACCTTTTTCTCTTTCTTCTTTTACTGTTTT
>JACEEZ010006509.1:212500-217500 GCA_016584305.1 Chionoecetes opilio
AGCTCAGTGATATTGATGCACCAACACAACAACAACAACAACAATGATGATTATAAGGCTAATGATAATGACAACACTTATTTGCACTTATAACGCGTACATAAGCTATTTTAAGTCTATCATTTTGAACCACTTAACGCCCAGATCTTTCCTTTGCCATATAAAATCGTCTGTTGTTAGCCATGAAATTATGAAAAGTAACTTAGTATACCAAATTAGCTAGTGAACAAGGATACTAAACAGGTCATATCTATAAAATATTGCTTATATTCATTAAAATCATCTAATTTAGTACCCAAATTACACAATGAAAATTTCGTTATGGGTCTCAAGTGGTTAATAACTTGGTGAGAAAAGCAGCAAAAATAGTTGAGTTGATAACGAGTGAGTTGATAACGAGTGTGTGATTACCCGGTAGGAGGATGGAGGAGAGGAGGAGGAGGAGGAGGAGGAGGTAGTGGAGTAAGGGCGGCATGGCTGGTGAGGGCTGGAGCAGAGACGCCCCTCCAGTGTCCGGCCGGCGAATCACCTCTGGGCACCTGCTGGGAAAGAGAAAGGTTAATTAAAGGTTAGGGATTAATTAAAGGAAAGGTTAAAGAACTGGAAAGAAAGGTCAACCCCTTCACACCCAGATCTTTCCTTGGCTATATAAAATTGTCTGTTGTTAGCCATAAAATTACGAAAAGTGACTGCATATACCAAATTAACTAGTCGACAAGGATACTTAACAGGTCATATCTATAAAACATTGCTTATATTAATTAAAAATCGTCTAATGGTGGCCAAATTATAATGGAAATAACGTTCTGGGCCTCAAGGGGTCAATTGCATAGTTGCCTAGTTATGTGAATGTTGGTCAACCTCCTTTGGTAACTAATTGAAAGGATCTTAATGTGATTTTGTTTGTATTTATTTATTTATTTATTACGTTTGTATTATTATATATATATATGCACACTGCTGGGAAAAAGAAAAGTTTATTGCAAAGTTGTCTATACTCAGCTTTTTTTAACCAGGTGAAAAATCCTGACCCCTTGCTGCTTACTGACTGATATTTGATGCCAAGAGAAGGGAATACTACGGTTCTTCTAAATTTCAGCTATATTTTATCATAATTAACCATTTTATCAGGTAAACATAGGCATAATTTTAAGCATGAGACTTGAGATAGAATGGAATTTTTGCCTCGTTAAAAAAATGGACTAGTTATGTGAATGTTGGTCGACCACCCTTTGGTAACTAATTGAAGGACCTTAATGTTATTTTGTTTATGTTAATTGCTATAGTGTCTTTGTTTATTCTATTCATTTATCTATTCTTTACCCTACTGATAGACTATATACTGCTATGGCTTTACATGCAACAGAGAGAGAGAGAGAGAGAGAGAGAGAGAGAGAGAGAGAGAGAGAGAGAGAGAGAGAGAGAGAGAGAGAGAGAGAGAGAGAGAGAGAGAGAGAGAGAGAGAGAGATTTGACATATAGACTGCATGGCGAGAGAAACGTCTTGGTGGGATAGTGACATTAAAAGAAACTTTATCTGATAAGCTGATATCATTTGTCATTTTGAGAGTTAGCATGTTACCCTCTTGTTTGTCTCCGATCGCTGTGTGTGTGTTTGTGTGTGTGTGTGTGTGCGTGTGTGTGTGTGTGTGTGTGTGTGTGTGTGTGTGTGTGTGTGTGTGTGTGTGTGTGTGTGTGTGTGTTTTGTGTGTGTTTACTGTTAACCTATTATTGCTTTAAAAAAATAGTAGTAGTAGTAGTAGCAGTAATGGTAGTAGGGAGGTGGAGGGGGAGTCGTCCGGCGGAAATATATGTTCACGCTATCTCACGCTATCTCTGACGTCACACCAGCCGACGGGTACCCACTGAGGGCCTCGCTGCCTCGTATTCAATCTTGTGTGGTGTTTGTTTCACTGTTTATACGTGACAACAATCCTTTACTCCTTTTATGGGGCTTTATACACAGGGGCGTGTATTGCATCTTGAAACATTGGGGGCTAAGTCCAGGCTACAGATCTTTACATTTTTATCGGATAATTTTCATTCTATATAAGAGTATAATGAATATAAGATCATGATGTGAGACACTGTGCTCTAAAAAAAGGCTCCGGTAATTTGCTTAGGATAACTTTCGCAACATGAAATTAAAATAAAATCAAGACAATCTGAGTTGGGGTTCAACTTCGTTACTATTTCTATTTTCATCAGCAAAAGTAAAACCCTATATATATGAAAAAGAATGAGAGTTTTGGCGGGATGTGAAGCAGTCATATATATTGTATATTTATAAGTCGGTATATTACCACCGCGTATGGCACCATTTATATAAGTCTGATATAATTGTAGAGACTTATCTGGTATGAGTTAAAATGGTACTTCCAGCTTGTACATATTTATTTAGAGTCCAGTAAGGAGCGTAGAGATTACAACCAAGTACAATGAATGTCTTGAGCACAGCCAGGGAGTGTCGGACGGGGCGAGTGAGCAGAGCGTGTTTGTAGCGTCGATGTCCGAGGTCTTCTCTCCCTTCTGCCTGCCAATGCCAATGCCAATGCTTTGTTCAATATTGAAATGTGACCAACCCTGGTCTAATAACTTATGCTTCTCTTGTGTGACAAATTAAAAGTCCTTTTCAACTGTGTCAACTCTGTGTCTTGTCCTTTTGATATTCTCTTCTTCACCTCTCCAGAAGGTCATTTGGTGTTTCATCAGTCTGTTGCACTCCTCATCTCCTCTGTTCTCTCCTCCTGTTCTCTCCGCCACTCCTCATCTCCTCTGTTCTCTCCTCCTGTTCTCTCCGCCACTCCTCATCTCCTCTGTTCTCTCCTCCTGTTCTCTCCGCCACTCCTCATCTCCTCTGTTCTCTCCTCCTGTTCTCTCCGCCACTCCTCATCTCCTCTGTTCTCTCCTCCTGTTCTCTCCGCCACTCCTCATCTCCTCCTGTTCTCTCCTCCTGTTCTCTCCGCACTCCTATCTCCTCTGTTCTCTCCTCCTGTTCTCTCGCCACTCCTATCTCCTCTGTTCTCTCCTCCGTTCTCTCCGCCACTCTCTCTCCTTGTTCTCTCTCCTGTTCTCTCCGCCACTCATCTCTCGTTCTCTCCTCCTGTTCTCTCCGCCACTCCTCATCCCCTCTGTTCTCTCCTCCTGTTCTCTCCGCCACTCCTCACTCGTCCTCTCCTGTTCTCTCCGCCACTCCTCATCCTCCTCTCTGTTCTCTCCGCCACTCCTCATCTCCTCTGTTCTCTCCTCCTGTTCTCTCCGCCACTCCTCATCTCCTCTGTCCTCTCCTCCTGTTCTCTCCGCCACTCTTCATCTCCTCCTGTTCTCTCCACCTCTCTCTTGTCCTGCTCATAAAAAAGATGCAATCAGCATATGCCAAGCAACATCTAACCAAATCTCTCATATCTTATTATAATTTTGTGTTGGCTCCAGAGCTATTCTTGTTTTTGTAAAAGAAAAAAAAAACTATTTGAGATCCGGGGTTATTCATAAAACATTTTGGGCTACAACCTATAATGCCCAGGCCTAACTACGCCAATGGGGTTGTATGTTGTATGTAGTTGTAGATCCTACTGACAAAGTATGCAATGGATCTGTAAGGAAGGGTTAAGGCTCAAAATGTTATCACCCATTCGAGGTGTTACTATCATTATGCATCATTCAGTGGGGCCGGGCGAGCTGTGCATTGAATAACCTCGCTGTTGTTGTTGTTGTTGCTGTTATTATTGTTATTGTTGTTGCTCTTGTTGTTGTTCTTGTTGTTGTTACTAAATGACAGACAAGAAAGGTTGACGCGATGGAGGTGATACGATTTTGTGGATAATTAATTGGTGGTGATTATGTAGTACAGGTGTTGTGATGGTTGTTGTTGTGGTTGTGGTTGTTGTGGTTGTTGTGGTTGTGGTTATGGTTGTTGTGGTTGTTGTGGTTGTGGTTATGGTTGTGGTGGTTGTTGTGGTTGTGGTTGTTGTTGTTGTGGTTGTTGTGGTTGTGGTTGTGGTGGTTGTTGTTGTGGTGGTTGTGGTTGTGGTGGTTGTGGTTTGTGGTTTTGTGTGGTGTTTTGTTGTGGTGTTGTGGTGGTTGTTGTGGTTGTGTGTGGTTGGGTTGTGGTTGGTTGTGGTTGTGGTGTTGTTGTGGGGTTGTGGGTGTGTTTTGGTGTTGGTTGTGGTTGTGGTTGTTGTGGTGTGGTTGTGGTTGTTGTGGTTGTTGTTGTGGTTGTGGTTGTTGTGGTGTGTGTTGTGTGGTTGTGGTTGTTGTGGTTGTTGTGGTTGTGTTGTTGTTGGTGGGTTGGTGGGTTGTGGTTGTGGTTGGGTTTTGTTGTGGTTGTGGTTGTGTGTGGTTGTGGTTGTGTGTGTGTTGTGGTTGTGGTGTTGTGGTTTGTTGTTGTGGTTGTGGTTGTGTGTTGTGGTTGTTGTGGTTGTTGTGTGTTGTGGTTGTTGGTTGGTTGTGGTTGTGGTTGTGGTTGTGTTGTTGTGGTTGTTTGTGTTGTTGTGTTGTGGGTTGTTGTTGTTGTTGTGGTGTTGTGTTGTGGTTGTGTGTTGTTGTGTGGTTGTTGTGTTTGTTGGTGTGGTTTGTGTGTTTTGTGGTGGTTGTGTTGTGGTTTGTTGTGTGGTTGTTGTGTGTGTGTGTTGTTGTTGTGTTGTTGTGGTTGTGGTTGTGGTGTAGTGTTGGGGGGGTTGCGGTGGTGTGTGTTGTGGTGTTTGTTTTGTTTTGTGTTTGTTGTTTTGTGGCTGTGTTGTTTGTGTATTTTGTGTTGCTTGTCTTGTTTCGTTTTGTTGTGCTTTCTTGTTGCTTTGTTTCTTGTCTGTCTTTTGTGCTTTGCTGTTTGTCTTGCTTTCTTTCTTCTTGCTGTTGTGTTTGTTGCCTTGTCTCTGTTTTGCTTTGCTTTCTTGTCTTTTGCTCTTCTTTTCGTTGTTGTTTGTTCTTGTCTTCTGTTGCTTGCTTTTTTTGTCATTAGCTTAGCGGAGTTTCGTTGTTTCTAATTGTTGCTTTAGTCTTCGC
>JACEEZ010006509.1:222500-225000 GCA_016584305.1 Chionoecetes opilio
TGGGGTTAATCAATATTTTTTTATCGGTGTAGGTATCTTATATATTTTTGTTTATTTTCTTTATGTTCTTGTGAGTTCCCCTTGGTGTGTTTCTCGGGCTGTAGCAAAAGTACACTCTCAGAAATAAGGGGTATATTAAGGGTAGAATTGTTACACCGCACCATCACTACCCTTTTTATACCCTATGTCCAGGCTGGAGGGTAGATGCTGCTGATTATACCCTTCATCTACCCTTTATCTACCCTTTTTAGACGAGAGGGTTGAGAAAGGGTACATTTGGGGTTTGAAAAGGGTATATTTAGGGTTGCAAAAGGGTATATTTGTAAGGGTAGCAGTATTTCATCACTATAAACACCCTTTTTCTACCCTTTTCCTACCCTTTTTTTCTAAGAGTGTAGTTCCCATCAATGTTTTCTTTCTATCTGTGTATCTTATATATTTATTTTATTTTATTTATGTTCTTGTGAGTTCCCCTTGGTGTGTTTCTCGGGATGCCATGACACAAGTCACTCTTAGAAAAGAAGGGTAGGAAAGGGGTACAAAAAAGGGTATTTGTAGTGATGAAATACTGCTACCCTTTTTCTACCCTTACAAATATACCCTTTCGGATCGACGCAAATATACCCTTTTCCCACCCTCTCGTCTAAAAAGGGTAGATAAAGGGTAGATGAAGGGTATAATCGGCAGCATCTACCCTCCAGCCTGGACATAGGGTTTAAAAAGGGTAGTGATGGTGCGATGTAACAATTCTACCCTTAATATACCCCCCATTTCTGAGAGTGTAGCGGCTGAGAACGTGACCTCTGTGTTGCTCTTCTTCTAATCTAGTAAAGGATGTCTTTGTTTACGTTTCCTGAGTGTCATAACAGCTGTACTCTTCAAAAGAACTTGCTTGTACTCATTTCCCATCATACGCCCTATTATATTTCCCATTATTATTATGTACTTCAGTCTGATTGTTATTTTTCAGTTGTTGTTATAATGAAGCGAGAGTTTTGTTGACAACAGGTAATGAGAAATGAAGTCACAATGTAGTGGAAGGGAGTTTATATGTACCGCGAATGTGGAGTTTTTTTGTACCCTGAATGTGGAAGGGAGTTTATATGTACCGCGAATGTGGAGGTTTTTTAAACCTGAATGTGGAATGGAATTTATATGTACCGCGACTGTGGAAGGGAGTTTTTATGTACCGCGAATGTGGAAGGGAGTTTATATGTACCCTGAATGTGGAATGGAGTTTATATGTACCCTGAATGTGGAATGGAGTTTATATGTACCCTGAATGTGGAATGGAGTTTATATGTACCGCGAATGTGGAAGGGAGTTTGTATGTACCCTGAATGTAGAAGGGAGTTTTTATGTACCTTGAATGTGGAAGGGAGTTTATATGTACCCTGAATGTGGAAGGGAGTTTTTATGTACCCTGAATGTGGAAGAGAGTTTATATGTACCGCGAATGTGGAAGGGAGTTTATATGTACCGCGAATGTGGAAGGGAGTTTATATGTACTGCGTATGTGGAAGGGAGTTGGAGTTTATTTATACCGCGAATGTGGAAGGAAGTTTGTATGTCCCGCAAATTTGCTTCAGCCCAATGTACGGTACAGTTGCCAACAGAGATACGCCGTCTGCCTCTTTACAGCATGGTAACATATAAGACATCACTGCTGTTATTAGATACACTTCTGAAAAATTCACGACTTCTCTTTAGAGTATTGGTAAGAGCGTAATACTGAGAACGGAAAACCCGCACGTGACTTGAGAGAGAGAGAGAGAGAGAGAGAGAGAAGAGAGAGAGAGAGAGAGAGAGAGAGAGAGAGAGAGAGAGAGAGAGAGAGAGAGAGAGAGAGAGAGAGAGAGAGAGAGAGATAAGATAAGATTTTCATCCTATCTAGACACTTTGCAAGTACCAACTACAAGGTTATTGACTATACAAAGCGCCGCCACGTCAGCACGAACTAGGCGGATTCGAACCGCTGACCGAATGCGCAGGGACGCTGCACATTGCGAGGTCACGTCTCTACCAACCTTGCCACCCTGACGGGCAGAGAGAGAGAGAGAGAGAGAGAGAGAGAGAGAGAGGAGAGAGAGAGAGAGAGGAGAGAGAGAGAGAGAGAGAAAATAAAGAGAGATTGAGCGTTAAAAATGAGAGAGAGAGAGAAAAAAAAAAAAGAGAGAGTGAGAGAGAAAAAATAAAAGAGAGAGAGAGAGAGAGAGAGAGAGAGAGAGAGAGAGAGAGAGAGAGAGAGAGAGAGAGAGAGAGAGGAGAGAAAAGAGAGAGAGAGAAAAATAAAGAGAGAGAGAGAGAGAGAGAGAGAGAGAGAGAGAGAGAGAGAGAGGTGGGGAGTAAGGGGGCAGGAAACGACATATGCACTACCCCATATATATACTAAGGATAAAACAGGGACATGAGTACCCTGCCAGGCCTAAACCCTGCCGCCAGAGCCTCATTACACTCACTAGTCACTCCCTCTGCGTTCCTTATAATAATAATAAAACAT
>JACEEZ010006509.1:230000-297500 GCA_016584305.1 Chionoecetes opilio
CCTGTTTAGTATCCTTGCCCACTAACTAATTTGGTATATTCAGTTATTTTCGTAATTTTATGGCTAACAACTGACGATTTTTTATACCAAAGGAAAGATCTGGGCGTGAAGGGGTTTAGTTGTGACGCGACTCGTAAATATAAACATCCCGCCCTGCAGGTGTGTGGCAAGAGTGAGTATAGCGTTTGTGTGTCGCATGGTTTATGTTATACACAGATAACAATAAACATTTAAACACACAGTACACTCATAGAAAAGAAGGGTAGGAAAAGGTTGTTTGTTGTTTATAGTGATGAAATACTGCTACCCTTTTTCTACCCTTACAAATATACCCTTTTGCAACCCTAAATATACCCTTTTCCAACCCCAAATATACCCTTTTCGAACCCCAAATATACCCTTTCTCAACCCTCTCGTCTAAAAAGGGTAGATAAAGGGTAGATGAAGGGTATAATCGGCAGCATCTACCCTCCAGCCTGGACATAGGGTATAAAAAGGGTAGTGATGGTGCGTTTGTAAGAAGGGTAGGAAAAGGGTGTTTGTAGTGATGAAATACTGCTACCCTTTTTCTACCCTTACAAATATACCCTTTTGCAACCCTAAATATACCCTTTTCCAACCCCCAAAAATACCCTTTCTCAACCCTCTCGTCTAAAAAGGGTAGATAAAGGGTAGATGAAGGGTATAATCGGCAGCATCTACCCTCCAGCCTGGACATAGGCTATAAAAAGGGTAGTGATGGTGCGTTTGTAAGAAGGGTAGGAAAAGGGTGTTTGTAGTGATGAAATACTGCTACCCTTTTTCTACCCTTACAAATATACCCTTTTGCAACCCTAAATATACCCTTTTCGAACCCCAAATATACCCTTTCTCAACCCTCTCGTCTAAAAAGGGTAGATAAAGGGTAGATGAAGGGTATAATCGGCAGCATCTACCCTCCAGCCTGGACATAGGGTATAAAAAGGTAGTGATGGTGCGATGTAACAATTCTACCCTTAATATACCCCCCATTTCTGAGAGTGTAGGTACTTCAGCACGGGGATGACCTAGAGGGGTACGAGAATTATGGTATTATAAGATAGGGAAGATAGCGTTTCCGGTTCGGGCCCAAGACACCTGCAGGTTCAGCCGATCACAAATACTTCGTCACTTTATTACTCTGTTTACTTTAGCGATGATTAGCAACACTCTCAGAAATGGGGGGTACATTAAGGGTCGAATTGTTACATGGCACCATCACTACCCTTTTTAAACCCTATGTCCAGGCTGGAGGGTAAATGCTGCCGATTATACCCTTCATCTACCCTTTATCTACCCTTTTTAGACGAGAGGGTTGGAAAAGGGTATATTTCTGTCGATCCGAAAGGGTATATTTGTAAGGGTAGAAAAAGGGTAGCAGTATTTCATCACTACAAACACCCTTTTTCTACCCTTTTCCTACCCTTCTTTTCTAAGAGTGAAGGGAATCTCAAGCAAGCGCGCCAGGTCACATATTCCCGTTCTCTATGTGAGGATGTGGTTACCAAGTGAAGAAGAAACCTGGCTGTAGGCCCGTAACTAACCATAGGGTTTTCTCGAAAATATCCTCATTGTGATTCCCACGCAAAGTTATTGGGCAATGAACAGGGAATCCTTGACTACCCTAGCTGTAACCTAACGTAACCTAACCCGACGTGTTCAAGAGTAAACGCCACATACTCTTCCAGAAAACGGAAATATGTCGCCGGGTCCGCAAAAGGATCGAACTGGCTCAAAATAATGGCTCCCTATTTAACCTCTTGAGACCCATAACGTAATTTCCATTGTAATTTAGCTACCATTAAACGATTTTTAGTTAATATAAGTAATATTTTATAGATAGGACCTGTTTAGTAGCCTTGTCGACTAACTAATTTGATAGATTCAGTTACTTTTCGTAATTTCATGACTCGACAACATACGATTTTTTATAGCAAAGGAAAGATCTGGGCATGAAGAGGTTAGTAAACAGTTTAAGAGTGTTTACGGTCATTTTCAAAGCGCGATCCTTGAAGTGACCGCGGCTGAAACACACCGGCAATAGGTCACGGTAAAGATGGGGGCATAGGCTATAAGGGCGACACACACTATCTTATAATGCAACGCGGGGTGAGCCTGGGTGACCTATGAATGGATCTTGTGTGGGTGTTTAGAGAAGTGGGTGGTGGTTGCTAGTCTCTCTCTCTCTCTCTCTCTCTCTCTCTCTCTCTCTCTCTCTCTCTCTCTCTCTCTCTCTCTCTCTCTCTCTCCTCTATCCTCTATCTCACCTCTATCTTTATAACACGCTTTTTTACAAGACACGTAAGGTTTCCAACGTTCAATGTGTGTATACTCTTTTCCTTCCTTCAACTATTGTTTTATCTTTAAAGAAAATTTTCCGCCGACCAATTAGCTAACATGCAGGAGACAAAATTGTAGATCAGTCACACAGTGGAGGAAATCAGCAGACATTGAATGGAATATTATGATAAAAATAATAGAGAATAACGTACCTACACTCTTAGAAAAAAAGGGTAGGAAAAGGGTAGAAAAAGGGTGTTTGTAGTGATGAAATACTGCTACCCTTTTTCTACTCTTACAAATATACCCTTTCGGATCGACGCAAATATACCCTTTTCCAACCCTCTCGTCTAAAAAGGGTAGATAAAGGGTAGATGAAGGGTATAATCGGCAGCATGTACCCTCCAGCCTGGACATAGGGTTAAAAAGGGTAGAGATGGTGTGATGTAACAATTCGACCCTTAATGTACCCCTTATTTCTGAGAGTGTACAAGCAATAGTACATAATACAAAAACTGACATGCTTAATTGGACAGATTTTGTGTTGACAGTTCTGCTGATAACAGGGAATCGGCGCCAACCCCCCACCCCTTATCCCCTTATCCCCTTATCCCCTTATCCCCTTCCCCATTTTTAACACACCAGGGGGCCAGCAGGAAGAAAGTGTCATTTTACTCGATTTTACATGAACACCCTTAAAAAGCCGTCGATACGAAGGCGTTACCCACAGGAAGGCCTGGCCGAAAGACTGTATTCAAGAAACATAGGGACCAAGGAACATAGGGACCAAGGAACATAGGGACCAAGGAACATAGGGACCAAGGAACATAGGGACCAAGGAACATAGGGACCAAGGAACATAGGGACCAAGGAACATAGGGACCAAGGAACATAGGAACCAAGGAACATAGGGACCAAGGAACATAGGGACCAAGGAACATAGGGACCAAGGAACATAGGGACCAAGGAACATAGGGGACCAAGGAACATAGGTAAACCCAAGGAACATAGGACCAAGGAACATAGGAACCAAGGAACATAGGGACCAAGGAACATAGGGACCAAGGAACATAGGGACCAAGGAACATAGGGACCAAGGAACATAGGAACCAAGGAACATAGGGACCAAGGAACATAGGGACCAAGGAACATAGGGACCAAGGAACATAGGGACCAAGGAACATAGGGACCAAGGAACATAGGGACCAAGGAACATAGGGACCAAGGAACATAGGACCAAGGAACATAGGGACCAAGGAACATAGGGACCAAGGAACATAGGGACCAAGGAACAAGGGACCAAGGAACATAGGGACCAAGGAACATAGGGACCAAGGAACATAGGGACCAAGGAACATAGGGACCAAGGAACATAGGGACCAAGGAACATAGGAACCAAGGAACATAGGGACCAAGGAACATAGGAACCAAGGAACATAGGGACCAAGGAACATAGGGACCAAGGAACATAGGGACCAAGGAACATAGGGACCAAGGAACATAGGGACCAAGGAACATAGGGACCAAGGAACATAGGGACCAAGGAACATAGGGACCAAGGAACATAGGGACCAAGGAACATAGGGACCAAGGAACATAGGGACCAAGGAACATAGGGACCAAGGAACATAGGGACCAAGGAACATAGGGACCAAGGAACATAGGGACCAAGGAACATAGGGACCAAGGAACATAGGAACCAAGGAACATAGGGACCAAGGAACATAGGGACCAAGGAACATAGGGACCAAGGAAAAAATAGGGACCCCAAGGAACATAGGGACCAAGGAACATAGGGACAAGGAAATATGGGGCCAAGAAACATAGGGACCAAGGAACATAGGACCAAGGAACATAGGGACCAAGGAACATAGGGACAAAGAACATAGGGACCAAGGAATATAGGGACCAAGAAACATAGGGACCAAGGAACATAGGAACCAAGGAACATAGGGACCAAGGAACATAGGGACCAAGGAACATAGGGACCAAGGAAAAATAGGGACCAAGGAAATAGGGACCAAGGAACATAGGGACCAAGGAAACATAGGACAAGGAACATAGGGACCAAGGAACATAGGGACCAAGGAACATAGGGACCAAGGAAAATAGGGACCAAGGAATATAGGGACCAAGGAACATATGGACCAAGGAACATAGGGACCAAGGAACATAGGGACAAAGGAACATAGGAACCAAGGAACATAGGGACCAAGGAACATAGGGACCAAGGAACTAGGGACCAAGGAACATAGGGACCAAGGACCATAGGGACCAAGGAACATAGGGACCAAGGAACATAGGACCAAGGAAAATAGGGACCAAGGAACATAGGGACCAAGGAACATAGGGACCAAGGAACATAGGGACCAAGGAACATAGGGGCCAAGGAACATAGGACCAAGGAAACATAGGGACCCAAAGGAACATAGGGACCCAAAGGAACATAGGACCAAGGAACATAGGGACCCAAGGAACATAGGACCAAGGAACATAGGGACCAAGGAACATAGTGGACCAAGGAACATAGGACCAAGAACATAGGGACCAAAGGAAACATAGGGACCAAGGAACATAGGAACCAAGGAACATAGGGACCAAGGGAAAAATAGGACCAAGGGAACATAGGAAACCCAAAGGGAAAATAGGGACCAAGGAACATAGGGACCAAGGAACATAGGGACCAAGGAACATAGGGACCAAGGAACATAGGGACCAAGGAACATAGGAACCAAGAACATAGGACCAAGGAACATTAGGAAACCAAGGAACATAGGGACCAAGGAACATAGGGACCAAGGAACATAGGGACCAAGGAACATAGGGACCAAGGAACATAGGGACCAGGAACATAGGGACAAGGAACATAGGGACCAAGGAACATAGGGACCAAGGAACATAGGACCAAGGAACATAGGAACCAAGGAACATAGGGACCAAGGAACAGGGACCAAGGAACATAGGAACCAAGGAACATAGGGACCAAGGAACATAGAAAGGGACCAAGGAACATAGGGACCAAGGAACATAGGACCAAGGAACATAGGGACCAAGGAACATAGGACCAAGAACATAGGACAAGGAACATAGGGACCAAGGAACATAAGGAGACCAAGGAACATAGGGACCAAGGAAAAGGACCAAATAGGGACAAAAGGAAAAGGGCAAGGAAATGGGACCAGGAACATAGGGACCAAGGAATGGCAGGAACATAGGACCAAGGAATTCATAGGACCAGGAATATAGAACGCAACCCTACCGGAAGGAGACACTCATGGAAAAAGGAAGGAAATTACGAAATGCAATATATTTATCACAAAGATAATTTTTTTTTAGTATTTCCAAGCATAAGAATTTAGAATAATTAAATGGTACAACGTATTCCTGGTCCAATAAGCTAAGTTACGTACCGTACAATTTCCGTTCATTAGTTCTATTTTCTCCTATATTGTATTTTCTATATCATCTTTATTTACCCTTCACGCCCAATTAAAGACATTGAGAGGGAATAAAGTCTTACAACAGTATACCATTAAATTACAAATACTAACATCCCTTATTTAAATCAATTATCTATATCTATCTATTAAATCTATATCACATCTATTTGATTTAACCCCTTACACGCCACAGATTTCATTGTATATAGTTGTCGTTCTGAGCCTAATATTAAAAGTAATAAAACTTGCCAAATTATACCACTAGGAGTGAAGGTACTAAACAGGGTCATATCTACAATCTTATATATTCATTAATCGTCTAATGGTACCCAAATTACAATGGAAATTACGTTCTGGGCCTCAATGGGTTAAAAGTCAATTGATCAAACTTTGCCCAATGTATTCGTACCTTGGAGACGTGGAATGGCAGGGAATGTGGGGTGATTGCAGCGATCCAGCCCTCCTTGGCGGTGTCTCGGGGTGCGCAGGGAACGCCACTGATGGCAGGCACGATTACTTATACGGTATATAGTGACAATAAAGGATGTGGCTGTTGCAGAGCGGATTTGAAAGTTAGGACGTCCAAAGATGATAATGAGAGAGAGAGAGAGAGAGAGAGAGAGAGAGAGAGAGAGAGAGAGAGAGAGAGAGAGAGAGAGAGAGAGAGAGAGAGAGAGAGAGAGAGAGGAGAGAGAGAGAGAGAGAGAGAGGATGGAGAAAGAGAGTAGAGCGATGAGGAGAAGAGAGAGAGAGGATGAGAGAGAGAGTAGAGATGATAGGAGATCGTGGGATGGTGTATATGATTTAGTGCGTAGTAGTTAGTAGTAGTAGTAGTAGTAGTAATAGTAGTAGTAGTAGTAGTAGTAGTAGTAGTAGTAGTAGTAGTAGTAGTAGTAGTAGTAGTAGTAGTAGTAGTGCTTGACGGTATGATGTAACAATGTGGCAGATTGTTAGAGATTGAAGACTCAAATATAAGTAAAGGAATGTGGTAAACAGGCATATGATGTTCCACTCTTATCTGCCTGAAAGCGTTGCATATCTCTTCTCTCTCTCTCCTTCTCTCTCTCTCTCTCTCTCTCATCTCTCTCCTCTCTCTCTCCTCTCTCTCTCCTCTCTCTCTCTCTCTCTCTCTCTCTCTCTCCTCTCTCTCTCTCTCTCTCTCTCTCTCTCTCTCCTCTCTCTCTCTCCTCTCTCTCTCTCTCTCTCTCTCTCTCTCTCTCTCTCTCTCTAAATATATATATATATATATATATATATATAATATATATTATATATATATATATTATACACAGGGTTCCAATCTGGGCCATAGAGGTTATCTTTAAGGAAGACTAACACGCCTTGACATCCTTACCTTAAATGAGTGTGTCTCCTTCTGTCTTTCCTATCAAATTCCGTGACAGTTTTTTCAATACTGTAACGCAAAAACGTATTCAGGTTACTTTCTTTTCTTTGAACTTTGTTGCCATCGTTTTCCTCTTGCTGTTGTTGTTATACAACTATAATTATAATTACAGCAGTAGTAATAGTAGTAGTAGTAATAGTAAGAAGTAGTAGTAGTAGTAAGTAGTAGTAATAAATAGTAGGCATAGATCTACTAAATCTAGTTGTAAATGTAGTAGCAGCAACATTAGTAGCAGCAGCAGCAGTAATGATAGAAGAAGCACACGGCCCCGAAGGTGCCACTGCCCTACAGTTTCCCTTTCTTGAGGTGCTTCCGACGGATCACAGGAAGGCTCTCTTGTGTTTCCACGTGTCGCGTGTCTTGCCTTCTCTTCGCTCTATTCTTGTGGTAAGTCTCCGTTTTCATCCCCTGTGTTTGCTGCTCTACCATATAAGGTAACATCTTTTATGCTGTAAGGCTCACGCTGGCTGGGTTAAGACACTATTTTTGGCCCTTATTAACTTAACCGTCGCCATAGACCCAAGCTGCCTTTGCAGGTATACGAGTTAGCGCCCCTGCGGCACTCCAAGGCCTCTCATTGGTCAGCTCAACTCCTGCCTCCTTATTCCTTTCTGGGCTACCCTCTGAGTGAGACTCGAGGAAGCGTATAACCTTTTTGGTGAGAGCATATTGCTAGGTGGGATTGAGATTGAGAACTACAGCGCCAAGACAAAGCAACAGACTCCAGCCATGGCTACTGAAGATAGCATCCCCGTGATCCGCTGGAAGCACCTTAAGAAGGGGAAGAAGCTGGGCAGCGGCTTCTTCGGGGCCGTGTACCGGGGCAAGCTGGCGCTGGGCCGCGACCAGATCGTGCGCGTGGCCATCAAGGAGCCCGAGGATGACGCCAAGAAGCTGAGCTGGAGCTCGTAGGAGGCAGAGATCCTGCACCTGCTGAAGGGTGTGCGTGCCGTGCCGCAGCTGTACGGCGTGACGGACGCCTCGCCCCCCGCCCTGGTCATGGGCCTATGCGAGGGGGCGTTGCTCAAGACGCTGTACCTGCATGAGGAGGATCAGCTGTGCCTACGCGCCCTGGTGAAGCTGTGTGACGTGGTGCGGCGCCTTCACGCGTGCGGCATCACGCACGGCGACATCCACGCGGGCAACGTGATGGTGGACGCGGATGAGGAGGGCGAGATGGAGGTCACTCTGCTCGACTTTGGTCTGGCCGAGCGCCACACGGACGTGGCCCGTCAGATGGACGACGTGCTTGCCCTGGTGAAATTTGCCCTGCGCCTTCTCCCCGAGACGGAGGAGCTGTCCGGCGTGAGGTGGGCCCTGGAGGGCGCGGCGAACCTCAACACTGTGGAGGACCTGCTCGACGACGCCCTCAGGCTCCACCAGGCCTCCAACGTAGTGTGAGGTGGATGAGAAAAATAAGGAAAAAATAACATTAAAAAATGGCAGGGTTGCTTCGCCACCCTAGACAGAGTATGTCGTATTTCTTACTTTACTTATGAATCCCATGTTTGCTTTCCATCTACTATATTATTATTGAACCTCAAATCTCCAATACTATATAGTATATATAAAAAAAATATATGCTACTACCATAACTGCTACTAAGCTAGCTGCTATTAGCTGCTGCTACTACTTGTACTACTAATATTTTACTCTCTTTCTCTCTCTCGTGTGTCTTGCTTTTTGCCATTGTGGTCCCTCCCTTCCGATACCCCAATATTTTTTCTTTTTTTCTTAATCTCATTTCGTTTCCTTTACTTTTAATCTTTCCTTTTGTTTTGGTATCTCTTCCTTTTCCTCCCTTTGTGTTTCTTCTCGCCACTATCATTTTCCTTCTAAATAGCCTTCAATTCTTTATCCATATTTATCTCCTCCATTATCTTTCCCCGGCGCTTTATTCCCTTTCTTTCTCTCTCCGTGTCCCTTGCATCCTGTTTCTTGTGAAATACTGCAACCTTGGTAAGCATTTAGCCAATAGAGATGTCTGAATAATTAAATGTAACGTTATATGTAACATTAATATCACGCAAAATCAATTACTGATTCCGCATTACAACAAGGCAGATTATACAGAGATTAGAAAAGAACTGTAATAAATTAATTGAAAAACACATATTAACCCCTTGAGACCCAGAACGTAATTTCCATTGTAATTTGGGAACCATTTGACAATTTTTAGTTAATATAAGCAATGTTTTATAGATATAACCTGTTTAGTATCCTTGTCCACTAACTAATTTGGTATATTAAGTTACTTTTCGTAATTTTATGGCTAACAACAAACGTGTTTTTTTTATATATCTACTACTACTACTACTACTACTACTACTATTACTGCTACTACTACTACTACTACTACTACTACTACTACTACTACTACTACTACTACTACTACTACTACTACTACTACTACTACTACTACTACTATTACTACTACTACTACTACTATTACTACTACTACTACTACTACTACTACTACTACTACTATCTACTACTACTACTACTATTACTACTACTACTACTACTACTACTACTACTATTACTGCTACTACTACTACTACTACTACTACTATTACTACTACTACTACTACTACTACCACTACTACTACTACTACTACTACTATTACTACTACTACTACTACTACTATTACTACTACTATTACTACTACTATTACTACTACTACTACTACCTATATAGCAAAGGAAAGGTCTGGGCGTGCAAGGGTTAACGTGTTGGGTTCTGCTGTGTTTTCCTGCATCAGCTTCCTTTATAGCCTGTTCCTCGTGCTACTCCAATATTTGTTTATTTTTGTTCCTTTTTCTCCTTTTTTCCCCTCTTCCGATGGTACTTTCCCTTTTCCGATGTGGCCACAGCATCGCTTGCCTCTACCCGCTAGGCTGCCCGCTACCCACTACCTTGCTACCTCCCTTCTACCTCTCTCCCAAAGTAACTAAGAACTGTCTCTGGTACTCTGCTCTCTCCTATACCCTCCCAGCAAATCGCCTTCAGTATGGCCGTAGCCTTACTGAAGCAAGAAGCAAGCGACCCTCCCCCATCCGATCCCCACCACCTTTGAAATATGAGTTGGGAAATGTTGACGTAAGCGACGCAGCAAGAATACGCATTTCATAGGGCGTAATTTGATTTCTGCTGTATTCTGGCGGGTCTGTGGTCTCGTAAAGTGCGTTAACTGGTGTGCGAGGAGACGAGATCGCCATAGTGTGTGTGTGCGTCAAAGGTGTCAGGATTATGAAACTCGTTATTGCTTATGTATTTATAGGAAGCTGTATATAAACTTTTGCTCACATTTTTTTTGTTGTGTGTGTGTGTGTGTGTGTGTGTGTGTGTGTGTGTGTGTGTGTGTGTGTGTGTGTGTGTGTGTGTGTGTGTGTGTGTGTGTGTGTGTGTGTGTGTGTGTGTGTGTGTGTGTGTGTGTGTGTTTAGCCTCTCAAAGTTGGCTCTTCCATCCGGCGGAAGAGATATCGAGTTATATCACCAACCACTCGTGTCCTCCCGAGATTAAGTTATATAACATCTCTTGTCTTCAATATATTACGACATAATTTAGATATGTTTCGTAACGGATGTGTGAATATGTCATACGCGTATAATTAATATCTGACAGGCGGCTGGTATCTCCGAGGACGATAAAAAAGAAAAAGAAAGAAAGAAAGAAAGTAAGATAGAAAGAAAGAAAGAAAAGTAACTATATAGCCTACATGTATTGTGGTCGGTTTTCCAGAAGTATCAAATTTGACGGCACATGATGGTATAAATGAAAAAAAATCACATTATGCCTTTACGTATCATAACATACGTACTGGGCATAAAAGGAGTATAATTGATATATCATAACCTATAAGACAAATATACGTGTATGGATTCGCATACAGATTATATTTTCACATACTGGTAATGTTTTCACGCTCAGGTGGTGTTTTGGCAGACAGGTATCATTCCTACACAGATAATATTTTCACATACAGGTAATATTTTCACATACAGACAATATTTTCACATACAGATCATATTTTCACATACAGATAATATTTTCACATACAGGTAATATTTTCACATACAGACAATATTTTCACATACAGATCATATTTTCACATACAGATCATATTTTCACATACAGATAATATTTTCACATACAGGTAATATTTTCACATACAGACAATATTTTCACATACAGATCATATTTTCACATACAGATAATATTTTCACATACAGGTAATATTTTCACATACAGACAATATTTTCACATACAGATCATATTTTCACATACAGATAATATTTTCACATACAGATATATTTCACATCAGACAATATTTTCACATACAGATAATATTTTCACATACAGACAATATTTTCACATACAGATAATATTTTCACATACAGATAATATTTTCACATACAGATAATATTTTCACATACAGATAATATTTTCACATACAGATAATATTTTCACATACAGATAATATTTTCACATACAGATAATATTTTCACATACAGATAATATTTTCACATACAGATAATATTTTCACATACAGATAATATTTTCACATACAGATAATATTTTCACATACAGATAATATTTTCACATACAGATAATATTTCACATACAGATAATATTTTCACATACAGATAATATTTTCACATACAGATAATATTTTCACATACAGATAATATTTTCACATACAGATAATATTTTCACATACAGATAATATTTTCACATACAGATAATATTTTCACATACAGATAATATTTTCACATACAGATAATATTTTCACATACAGACAGAGCTGGGCAGTATTTAAATACAATTGTATTTAAATACGTATTCAAATACATTTGTGTATTTAGAAATGTATATATAAATACATTGGTTGTCATGTATTTAAATACATTATTTAAATACTTTTATGAGTATTTAAATACATTGTATTTAAATACATTTAATATAAAAAATGTAATACTTTTTTATCAGTTAATTTGGCCATAAACCCGCCCAAACTATCTCGCAGCCATGATGTTACAGTGAACCAGTGTTTCCACTGGCAAGCAAATGTCCTGATTTCAAGGAAATTTAGGCCTGAGAAGGAAATTTCTCAGGAAACCCAAAATCTAAGGAAATCATTGTGAATCATTGCAAAATCTAAGGATACATTGCGTATGGCGTATCTATTACCAGGGTTTTTCTATGAATGTTGGTAGAAAAAACCCTGGTAATAGATACACCATACGCAATGTATCGCTGAAAATATCAGAAGGTGAAAAAGATCTTGGAGTAAGGGTGAGCCCAGACCTCCGACCTAGGAAACAATGTATTGAGGCTAAAAATAGAGCTAATAGAGTGTTAGGATTCATTACCAGAAGTGTTAAAAGTAGAAGTGCGGAAGTTATTCTAAAGCTTTATCTGGCTCTAGTCAGACCTCACCTAGACTATGCAGTTCAGTTTTGGTCTCCATATTACAGGATGGATATAGCCTTGTTAAGCTCCCTTCACACATTCCATAATCGAGCCACGATAGCGCCACCAATTTGATTATTGACGCTATCGTGAAATTTGACCACGATAAGAGCCGACCACGATAGCCTCACAACTATGTCACGCTGCCTGTACGTATGTGTCATGACGGTCGTAAGATGGTCACGATGGAGTCATGACAGCTGTAAGACTACGTCACGAATGGAAAATCAACGGTCTTTTTGTCGTCACGATAGAGCTACGATAACCACGACAGTGCCATGATGGTGCCATGAAACGTATCACGATAGCGTCAAGAGGTAGCAACATGCCCACACGTGGATATGTTGCCATGGTGATGGAGAAGGAAGGGGTGCTAGAGATGAAAGTGGGAGAAACAGGGGTGTGTTGGTAATGGAGAAGGGGGGGGAGACGGGTGGAGGGTTGTAATAAAGAAGGGGGTGATGGTGTTGGTGGTGAAACGGGAGGGGTTGGGGATGGAGAAGGCGTTGTTGGGGGTGTGAGTGGTTAAAACGGGGGTGGATCCACCACCCACCCCCTTCTCCCTACTCCCATCACCACGTGATCATGGGAGTAGGGGAAGAGAGTAGGGGGAGGGTGGCATCACCACGTGGTCATGGGAGTAAGGGGTAGGGAGTCAGGGGAGGGTGGAGGTGAATAAGAAAGGGGGGAGAAGGAGGAAGGGGGTGCGAAAAAGGGGGGGAAGGTAGGAATGAAAGCGCGGTAACGGTTTCTTATCGTCACAATAGAAATACGACGATCACGATAGTGTCACGAAGCTGCTACATAGATAACGATAGCGTCACGATAGACTTACGATAGCGCTGCGTTGGATACAAACATCGGGGAGCTTCCCGATTTTTTAGTGCACGCACTAACTTTTCGTGGCCTCGGCAGAGCGCGTCACGAGCGTCACGATCGGTCACAATGGACCCATAACCAGGACCATGACGGCGCTGCGCATTGCATTGTTGGCGCGTTCGTGGTTCCATTATGGAATGTGTGAAGGGGGCTTTAGAATCAGTGCAGAGAAGGATGACCAAAATGATTCAAGGGATGCGTAACTTTAGTTATGAGAAGAGATTGGAGCTATTAAAGTTACACTCACTCGAGAGACGCAGAGTAATGGGCGATCTGATAGAAGTTTTTAAGTGGATAAAGGGATTTAATAAAGGAAAGGTAGGAAAAGTTCTTACGGCTATTAACCAGGGTAGAACAAGAAGTAACGGATTCAAGCTGGAAAAGCGTAGATTTAAAAAAGAAAGTGTGAAAAACTGGTTCACAAATAGGGTGGTAAATGATTGGAATTGACTCAGTAGACAGGTAGTTAGTGCAGAGTCATTAGGGAGCTTTAAAGAGGGGCTGGATAGGTTCATGGATGGGGATGAAAGGTGGATGTAGGTATTGTTAGGTAACAGGAACTACCTCGTGTAGGCCTCATGGCCTCTTGTAGCTTCCTTATTTTCTTATGTTCTTATGTTTTATTGTTAAATCCTAAAGAATTTTTTTTTTTTCGGACATGTTAAAATTTGTGTGTATTTAAAATGCATTTACAAATGTATTTAAATACAATTGATGTATTTAGTATTTAAATACATTCGTAAAATGTATTTAGTATTTAAATACATTTCTCCCATGTATTTAGTATTTAGTATTTAAATACATTCAATGTATTTATTTCCCAGCTCTGCATACAGATAATATTTTCACATACAGGTAATATTTTCACATACAGGTAATATTTTCACATGCAGGTAATATTTATACATACAGATAATATTTATACATACAGGTAATATTTTCACATACAGATAATATTTTCACATACAGGTAATATTTTCACATACAGGTAATATTTTCACATACAGATAATATTTTCACATACAGGTAATATTTTCACATACAGGTAATTTTTTCACATAGTACAGATAATATTTTCACACACAGGTAATATTTTCACATACAGGTAATATTTTCACATAGTACAGATAATATTTTCACATACAGGTAATATTTTCACATAGTACAGATAATATTTTCACACAGGTAATATTTTCACATACAGGTAATATTTTCACATAGTAGGCTACAGATAATATTTTCACATACAGGTAATATTTTCACACAGGTATCATGCACATACAGGTAATATTTTATGATATTTAGAGGGACACAGGTAAGAAGGGGGAGTGGAACATCTAGCTTTGCCTTCCTTAATTATTTCTGACAGGTGTCACTGAGGATATAGAGGGAACACCGAACCGAAAGCTTCACCGACACTGGGCGCCGCAACTCAAGCTCAGGCGCAAGTGTCATGGCCGATGGTGAAGCAAAACAAGTAAAATGGTGAAGACGAGGATGAAGGTTTGCCTGTCGCTGCTGCTCCTGCTGGCTGCCGCTGCGGTGCTGGTGGACGCTAGGAAGCACAAGCTGGAGATCAAGGTAGGCGTGAGGATAGGCGTAGTGGGCGGGGGGCGGTGGGCGTGCGTGTACAGCTGTCCGGCGCTACCTAACACATATTGGACCAGACACCCAGCGTACCCTAATTGTCCCGTGACTGAGGGTTACCGTGCACGCCCCTTATGCTGTGTGCCAGGCGTGGATAATGTACTCTTGTATTATCCTTGGCGTGGATGTTTGCGCGTCTTTATTTGAGTGTGATGTGGGCGGTGTTGTGCGTCATAGCGGTAGCCCTAACACGCAGGCTAATCAGTGTGAGGGTCCGTCTGTGACCCGTATCTTAAAACGCCACGGCCAGTGATAAGGCAGCGGTATTGCTGGGACTACAATCCAAGAAGGTATTATTTTACGATGGCACCAAACTTCCCTACACAATTGGGAGCATGTTTTTTGTTTACCTTATTGTATTCTAAGAGACATTTTCTCGTTGAGCTTTCCGTCGCAAATCAATAGTTTCGGAGATATAGAACATTTTAGGTGGGGGGAGGAATACGTCTCCTTGTATACAAAATGCCTCCCTCTTCCTCTTCTTGTAACCTGCATCGCTTTTGTTTGGTATGTTATTAAACTTGGAAATACTTTGGAACTCATCCTTCCGGCTTTGACTGAAATGAACTACCGCACTGTATTGTATGGTTATTGTACTTCACATCTGTAAAGGTTCCAGCGTGCGCTCAGCCTTGGTTAACCCACACGGCCGCTATAAGAACATAAGAACATAAGAAAATAAGGAAGCTACAAGAGGCCGCGAGGCCTACACGTGGTAGTTCCTGTCACCTAACACTACCTACATCCACCTTTCATCCCCATCCATGAACCTATCCAGCTCCCCTTTAAAGCTCCCTAATGACTCCGCACTAACTACCTGTCTACTGAGACCATTCCACTCATTCACCACCCTATTTGTGAACCAGTTTTTCCCTATTTCCTTTCTAAATCTACGCTTTTCCAGCTTGAATCCGTTACTTCTTGTTCTATCCTGGTTAAAAGCCGTAAGAACTTTTCCTACCTCTCCTTTATTAAATCCCTTTATCCACTTAAAAACTTCTATCAGATCGCCCCTTACTCTGCGTCTCTCGAGTGAGTGTAATTTTAATAACTTCAATCTCCTCTCATAACTAAAGTTACGCATCCCTTGTATCATTTTGGTCATCCTTCTCTGCACTTTTTCTAACAACACTATCTATATCCATCCTGTAATATGGAGACCAAAACTGAACTGCATAGTCTAGGTGAGGCCTGACTAGAGCCAGATAAAGCTTTAGAATAACTTCCGCACTTCTACTTTTAACACTTCTGGTAATGAATCCTAATACTCTATTAGCTCTATTTCTGGCCTCAATACATTGTTTCCTAGGTCGGAGGTCTGGGCTCACCCTCACTCCAAGATCTTTTTCACCTTCTGATCTTTTCAGCGATACATTGCTTATGGTGTATCTATTACCAGGGTTTTTTCTACCAACATTCATAACACTACATTTATCAATATTAAATTCCATCTGCCATCTGACTGCCCACTCGTTAAGTTTATCTAAGTCTCCCTGCAATATGTTTACGTCAGACTGTGATCCAATAATCCTACCTAACTTAGTATCATCAGCAAACTTGCTGATATCACTGCTAATCCCACTATCCAAGTCGTTGATGTAAATCAAAAATAGTAATGGGCCCAAAACAGACCCTTGTGGAACTCCACTTGTCACCAGTCCCCATTCAGATTTGGAACCATTAATTGTAACCCTTTGTTGCCTATTACTTAGCCAAGCTCTGATCCAATGAAGAACCTATGAAATATGAGGTGCCTCAAAAAATTCTTAAGTCCAGTTAGGTTAGGTTAGGTATACTTTGTGGTTAAGGTTAGGTTAGGTTAGGTTAGGTATACTTTGTGGTTAAGGTTAGGTTAGGTTAGGTATACTTTGTGGTTGAGGTTAGGTTAGGCTAGGTATAATTTGTGGTTAAGGTTAGGTATAATTTGTGGTTAAGGTTAGGTATACTTTGTGGTTAAGGTTAGGTTAGGTATACTTTTTGGTTAAGGTTAGGTTAGGTTCGGTTAGGTATACTTTGTGGTTAAGATTAGGTTAGGTTAGGTATACTTTGTGGTTAAGGTTAGGTTAGGTTAGGTATACTTTGTGGTTAAGGTTAGGTTAGGTTAGATTTTTACATATAGTGACTGATGATTTTTTTGGGAGCCATAAATCACTTATATTTGCTTCGCCCACCCAAAAACCCCGTATTCCCGCCAGTTCCCCAGGCTTGTTGGCTATAGGGGGAAGAAAAAAAAGATAGGGGTGAAGGACTTCTTCCAAAGTTTTACCTTGATTTGCGACGGAAAGCTCAAAGAGAAAATGTCTCTTAGAATACAATAAGGTAAACAAAAACCATGCTCCCAATTGTGTAGGGAAGTTTGGTGCCATCGTAAAAATTTACCTTAAAGAAATGGGTATTATTCCAGATGAACACCGAATTCACTTTGGTGGACGAAAGTATTTTTTTTTCAGGTTAGGTTAGGTAAAGGTTAGGTTAGGTTCAATTTGTTTTTTTTTTGTCATTTTTGTTGCAAATCACAAAATTTTTAAAAATGTGGTTTGTGACAAGAAATGGTTAGCAGATTAATTCAAAAGACATCAAAACTTACCAGAAAAAAGTAGTTTCGTCCACCAAAGGAAGTTCGGTGTTCAGGAAATTTACCAAAATGAGCAAGGAACAGATAGACAATCGAGAGAGAGGTGGTAGCATCATTATCTGGTAAATCTGTATTAGCAGGAAGTTTATATTCATTGCATATCTGAATTTCCCGTAGAATTACCTGTTCAAGTTTTAGTGTGCTTCCAAGATGCAGCACCTTATCCGGCGTAACATATGGATCTTATTCGGTAAATTTCCAGATGAACACCGAACTTCCTTTGGTGAACGAAACCATTTTTTTCTGGTGAGATTTGATGTGCTTTGAATGAATGCTAACTGTTTCTGAAGCATTTTTTTTTTTTTTTCCCAACAAAAATTACAAAAAAACTAATTGAACCAAACCAAACCTAAACCTAACCTAACCTAACCTTTACCTAACATAACCTATATCAAACAAACTAACATAACCTATACCTAACCTAACCTAACATAACCTAACCTTTACCTTAAAAAAAAAAAAATGCGACAAAACGGTTAGCAGATTCATTCAAAACACATCAAAACTCACCAGAAAAAAATAGTTACGTCCACCAAAGCGAATACGATGCTCATCTAGAATAATACCTCATATTCTACATGTCCTTGCCTGTAATTGACATTGACGTGGATATTTGAAGATGAGATTTTTGTCTTTAGATCATTAATTTATATTTTTGATTCTCTACGAGTTTACGTTATTAAAGAAAAAGAGCGAGAGACAGATACAGGCAGATAGAGAGAAGTGTATCTTGTATCACAAACACCTTTTCCCTTATTGTTACCATTCATTACTTCTGAGGAATTCATTACTACTTTCTAGACAACAACAAAACTTTCACTCATGACTATATATAATACAAAAAAAACCAGGTGTTAATCTTGTAGCCTTCACTTGATGTCCTTAAACACACACACACACACACACACGCACATACACACACACACACACACACACACACACACACACACACACACACACACACACCACACCCACCCCCCACCACCCACCACCACACCAAAAAAAACACACACGCACGCACGCACACACAACACACACACACACACACACACAACACACAACACACACACAAAACCACACACACACGCACCACACACACACACACACACACACACACACACACGCCACACACACACACCACCACACACACACACACACACACACACACACACACACACAACATACACACCAACTAAAGTAAGGTAAAGTTGGATATATGATAGATAAAGGAAATAAGATAACTACCGGTGTATTTCAGAATGACAAGCGGGGCTACTTTCCTATCAGCACCTTCGGGTTCTACCGCCTCGGCCATCTGGTGGTGGATGTGCACAAGTTCAGGATCACACCCAAGGATGCCGATCAGAAGGTGACCTTGTTTCCCCTGTTTGTTTCGTTATTATAGGTATTTTTTCTCGGTAAAAATTCAGTTTATGACTTGTAAGATTTTCAGACAAGTTTTATTTTTTTCACTTAATATGTGATGCTTTCCCTAATGGAGATAGTTTTTCTCTGTGCAAACCTAAAAAAAAGTTGTTTTTTTGCAATTCGAAAAAGTGATGACAAATTTCTAATAATACACTTTTGAGACGTTTTGACTGTTTTTCTCTCATAGAAGTGGATAGAGAGCTTCAGGTCGTAAAGTGATTGAAAATATTAGTTCCTAGTTTTGTGTTATTCTCAAGTATTTACTCGCCTTAGTGGACTAACAAGAAAGATTGATTAATAATGTTAAAGAAAGTCCTAAAAAGGAGGTAGGATAATGAGAAGGAGGACGACTGACAATATCAAAGTTTATGTCATATAAAAAAAAACTTTTCCCAAACACATATGACACCTAACACAAAGCAGAGTTAATACAGTATTGAAGATTGCTGGATTAACCCCTTCACGCTGATCTTTCCTTTGCTATATAAAATCCTCTGTTGTTAGCCATAAAATCACAAAAAATAACTAAATAAACCAAATTAGCTAGTGGACAAGGATACTAAACAGGTCATATCTATAAAAACATTGCTTATATTAATTAAAACTCATCTAATGGTGGCCAAATTACAATGGAAATTACGTTCTGGGCCTCAAGGGATTCATGTATATTTCCCCGTATAGTTTGGGTTCATCCTGGAGAAAATAGCCAACCCTTACACGGACACTCACCCTGAGAAGTGCCGCCTGCTCAACCTGCAGCACAACGACCAGCTGGTGCAACATGTCTTCTTCATATTCGACCTCAAAAACAAACAGTAAGTCTTGTGTTGAAGAATAAGTAAGAAGAACTTTAGAAGCACGTGTCATAAATACAGCATTTCAATACACTCATGGTTATTAAGGGTGTCACTCCCTTATACTCTTCCTCTCCACACAGGGTTTACCTCAACTGTAGTGATGACATGTCCCAGCTGCATGTGTTTAATGACACAGAGAAGCTTGGGGAGATACAGAAGAAGGAGGCGCTGGCCAAGTTCAATGACAAGTACCTCTTCAACCAGAAGGTAATGATGGAAGTGTTCATTGGTAACAGTGGCCTACCTTACAGATTATTGAACCTCACAGTAAGGCTAAATTATCCCAGCCAGGGCTTTATATGCATTTAACCCCTTCACACACTGATCTTTCCTTTGCTATAAAAAAAATGTATGTTGTTAGCCATAAAATTACCATATGTAACTGAATATACCAAATATGTTAGTCGACAAGGGAACTAAACAGGTCATATCTATAAAATATTGCTTATATTCACTAAAAATTGTCTAAAGGTACCAAATACAATGAAAATTACGTTCTGGGTCTCAAGGGGTTAATCTCATTCAGGAACTATTCAGTGTAAAGAGATTGGAGTAGACTTGAAAGAGCTTGATGAGATGAGTGTGAAGTGTTGCTGTGTGAGATGAAAAAAGAATAGGAGAGTTTGATTGACTAAGAGTTGAGTGAAGTGATGAAGATAGATAGTGTCGCTTTGAATCAGTAGAGTAATGGTATGATGTTGAGTGGCTATCATATTAAATATTTTGCAGTGGAAGGGAGAGTAGTGATGAGCGGTGTAAGCCAAAGAAGACATGGGGTTATTTCTGCATAGGACTTGAGAGCAAAGAAAGTGATAGACAAATTTTCCCTTTGTATTATTGTTATTGGTGGTTTCCTTCTGCCTCTCCAGGTGGGGGTGAAGGTGGAGCGTCGCAGGAGAGATGCAAGTAATGACACTCCAGGTAAGCAAGCATTCATAGACACACCTACATTCATAAACGTGGTCACAAAACTGGTTCACAAATAGGGTGGTAAATGATTGGAATGGACTCAGTAGACAGATAGTTAGTGCGGAATCATTAGAGAGCTTTAAAGAGAGGCTAGATAAATTCATGGTTGGGGATGAAAGGTGGATGTAGGTAGTGTTAAGTAACAGGAACTACTCGTGTAGGTCTCACGGCCTCTTGTAGTTTCCTTATTTTCTTATGTTCTTATGTTCTTATACCTACTACATAATGAGGTGGAGTGAAGTCTGCTGCACTACACACACATATACAATGATCTCATAGTTATAAAGGTGGTAGGAGAGTACAGGCTAAAGCAAGGATAGTGTAGTATTATCTCTTAACGTTTTGACGAGCAGCGTTCCCCTCACACCTACATTCATACCTACTACATAATGAAGTGGAGTGAAGTCTGCTGCACTACACACACACACATACAATGATCTCATAGTTATAAAGGTGGTAGGAAAACACAGGCTGAAGCAAGGATGGTGTAGTATTATCTCTTAACGTTTTGACAAGCAACGTTCCCCTCACAGTGGATGGCACCTCCATCACCACCACCTCTGCCACCATGAAGGGAGCCTCGGGAGATTTATACAACCAAAAATGTAATGATGTCAAGATCAACATGACCAAGGATGGGGAGTACTACAGCTTCAAGGTAGGAATCCTCACTGTTTGCCCTTCAGTCAAAACTTGTGTGAGAAGTGATAGAGATTTTATTTATAATTATGATGAAATATTTTATACACTTCTCACCTTTTATCTATGAATATTTTCAGTATTTTGGTCTTATCGAGAATGATGGTTGGTCTAGTTTTTGCAGTATGGAATCTTTAAGCACCTCAGTTAAGGAATGAGTATATACATTTTGAGGCAAAGAGAGTAAGAGATTGAAAAACTAAATTGCCCCCCCCCCCCCCCCCCCTTTTTTTTTTTTTTTCCCCATTCCCTTTCTGTCTTCTTTATAGGGACTGGCAACTAAGTGGGCTTTGTGTTACCTCTTTTTGTTGTGCCCTTGGCCAGTCTTTTATGATGTAAAAAAAAAGAAAAAAAAGAAAAAAAAGAGAGAGAGAGAGAGAGAGATGGTAAGTGATTATGATTTCCTTCCAGTTTGTGGTCTATGTGGCCTTGGAGAAGGAGGAAGGGCTGTACAACCTCAATTTTCACAACTGCATGAACTACGGCCCGAGGAAAATACCCTCTGCCATTGACATGTTCCTGGAGGTGAGTTGTAAAGATGACAGGCTGAAAGGAAAATAGGAAAATACCAATAACATCAAAATAAAGGTTCAAGGTAACAGGAAAAAATGTGGTGGTGGTTAAGGTCCCAGAGAGAAAAAGTCTTAAGAAGAGTATCAAAAAAATAAAATAAAATACCAAGGCTGAAACGGGTGGAATAACACTATAATTCCCAGTCCTTCAGAACACCCTTGGTTGCCTGGGGAGTGTATTCACCGCACACCCAACATGCCTTGACCCACAACCTAGGCTAAAGCAGCTTCCTTCCCCTTCCCGTTTGTTTCCAGATTGAGGAGAAGAACCCTGATGACAACTACCTGTCAGCGGGGGAGATGCCTCTGCCAGCCCTCTACTTCATGATGGCTCTTCTCTTCTTCCTCTCAGCATGCTTCTGGTTCTTCCTCCTCAAGAAAAGCAGGTGAGCATTCGATTTACACCCTTGTCACACCTTTTACATTTGCTTTCATAAGAACATAAGAAAATAAGGAATCTACAAGAGGCCGTGAGTCCTGCATGTGGTAGTTCCTGTTTCATCAAATCTTTGTGATCAATTGTTAACCTATATAGCAACTAGTGAATAAAAACACGTTTCCTCCATCAAACTAGGATAATAACACACCAGAAATTCATTGAGAGACACTAATACAGCACTCATTGGCAGTGATGGGCGTCGCGGAATTATAGTCCGCGATTCCGCGATCGCGGACTACCAAAAATCGATCGCGGAATTTTTATTAAATTTGAATCAATTCTTCGCGATCGCGGAAATTTTTGTTGCCTTTAATTCCGCGATTTTTAGTCCACGATCCAAAATTTTGACTTGAAAAACAACATTTTTTCCCCGCGCGGTTGACCAGCCAGCTGTTCTGTTACCTGACGCGCCTGCTGCTGGCCGCCCGCGGGCTGATCAGTCAGCTCTGAACTGTTCCACAGTAAAGTCGCTGACTTCCCCGCTCTTAGCAAACGCTAACTGTCAAGTTCTAACTTGAATTCGAAACTCACCTCACCTAGCCTACATAGAAAAAACTTATTTCCTGAATTTTACAACTTTTAACGCGCCTCTCCCGTGTACATTTTCGGTTAGAGCAACAGGTTAGAATGTAAACAACAGGTCGGAGACTCATCATAGCACATCTCGTGCTCCACGCTAACGCCGTTTTTGCCGCCTTCCCCGGAAGAAACTAACTTCAGTAAGCAACGTAGTGCTAACAGCTTAACTTAACACATAACCACTAGTAGTTGAACTAAAAAATATCCCATATTTTTGGTTGCACATAGGCCAAATGGCAGTCGCCACCGAAGAAAAACCGAGTTCGAAGTTCGAAGAAAGCACCGAGTTCGAAGAAAAACTTCGCTAGCGATTACCGATCGCGGAATAAACGATCGCGGAATTTTAATTCAAACTTAAATAAATATTCCGCGATCGCGGAACGCCAAATTTTCGATCGCGGAATAGTGATAGTGGACCACCTATTTTTGGATCGCGTGCCCAGCACTGCTCATTGGACATCTAACACTGTATTAGAACCCATCATAGTGTGAGATAAGTGACGGGCAGCAGACAGCAAACCCTTTTTTGTGTTGCCAGGGATCCAGTGTTCAAGATCCACTACCTGATGGGGGTGTTGGTGGTGATCAAGTCGTTCAGCCTCCTCTTCCACGGCGTCAACTACCACATGATACAGACCCACGGCGTGCACATGGAGGCCTGGGCCGTCATGTACTACATCATGCACCTGTGAGTCTGGCTCCAACATGCTCCAACATGTTGTGTGTAACCTTTGTTGTTGTGGGAGGAAGTCTACTCAAATATATTTACTTTATTTTTTTTTTGGGGGGGGGCTATTTCTTTGCTGGATAATTCTTGCTTTTTCATTAATATAATTTCTTGTATTCTGTATGTATGCATTTTTTTCTTTATTTATTTTTTATTTATTTTTTATTTAAATAGTTATTAAGCATACATTACATACGGGTAAAAAGTAGTTAAATTCAGGCAGTAAATGTTGTTTTTCTCTCTCTCTCTCTCTCTCTCTCTCTCTCTCTCTCTCTCTCTCTCTCTCTCTCTCTCCTCTCTCTCTCTTCTCTCTTCCTCTCTTCTCTCTCTCTCTCTCTCTCTCTTCTCTCCTCTCTCTCCTCTCTCTCTCTCATCTCCTCATCTATCATCCCTCCTCCCTTTTACTTATTCTCCATGTCTATTTACTATGTGGCATGTTATAGAATTTAGTTTCTCTCTATTCCCCGCCCACCCCCGCTCCCCTCCTCCTTCCTCCTCCTCTCGGCTCCTCCTCCTTTTCCTCCTCCTCCTCCTCCTCCTGTAACCACCACCCATTCCTCGCCTGCAGGTTGAAGGGCGCCCTGCTGTTCACGGTGCTGGCCCTCATAGGCTCGGGCTGGGCCTTCATCAAACACGTGTTGTCCAGCAAAGAGAGGAAGATCTTTATCATCATCATCCCTCTCCAGGTAGGTCGGTCGGGACTATAGGCTTTTTTATTTTACGAGGCGAAAAATCCTGACCCCTTGCTGCTTACTGACTGATATTTAATTAACCCCTTGAGGCCCAGAACGTATTTTCCATTGTAATTTGAGTGCCATTAGACGATTTTTAGTGAATATAAGCAATATTTTATAGATATGACCTGTTTAGCATCCTTGTCGGCTAACTAATTTGGTATATTTAGTTACTTTTCGTAATTTTATGGCTAACAACAGACGATTTTATATAGCAAAGGAAAGATCTGGGCGTGAAGGGGTTAATGCCAGGAGTAGGGAATAGTACGCTTCTTCTTCTAAATTTCAGTTGTATTTTATCATAGTTAACCATATTATCAGGTTAAGATAGGCATCATTTTAATTAAGCATGAGATTTTATGATAGAATGGAATTTTCTCCTTGTTAAAAAAAATAGACTGTAAATCTTAACACAACACTCAGATTCTACAAGTACAATGCAATATTACGGTAGCAAAATTGGACTGAAATTTTACTCAAGTTATATATTCACGTATCCTTCACATTATTTTTTACACACTCCTATCCTCTCATTTATTCTATCTCCCTGCATTTCTTTTTTATATCTTAGTCACATTATTATTGATACTTTCTTCAGTATGAAAATTAGACTGAAATTTTACTCATAGCTATATATTCCCGTATCCTTCACAATATTGTTCACACACTCCTATCCTTCTCATTCACTCTCTGCATTTTTTTTTTATATCTTACCCACATTATTACTGATGCTTTCACATATTTTCAATGAAGGCTTATTGAAAAGTGGCAAACTTATTGGTACAGAAAAGACATTAGTAACCATCTCCCAGTATCTGATGTGTGCACTTGTCAAGTATTTGGTCATTTATGAGAAGAATTTGGTCATTTATGAGAAGAATTCGGTCATTTACAGGGAGGTCCCGTTATACGAACATTCGGTAATAGAAAATCCGATTATACGAGATTGTAAATTAGGTCTATTTTCATATACGAGATCGAAATCCAATGATACAACATTCAAAGGGTGAGTAAAATTATAAAGTTCAAAATGCGCGCCCTATCCACTCCGGCAGGAAAAGGGGATTTGGTTGACCCAGTGAGGTCACCCCTAGGAAGCCGTGACCTGAAGGGTAATTAGTATTGGGCGGCCTGAACCTTAGGGTAATTAGCAGTTGTGCGGCCCAACCATGGGACCCTACCTACCCTCTCTTGTATCACTCGGCGTCCCTACACTGGCAACGTCTTTTTGCTTGTTATGCAGGTTTTAGTTATTATTAGTTATGTTATTTTGTGTGTTATTTTCTTTTCAGAAATACTTTTTCTACGAGATAGTAGTACAGTGTGGGTAATATAGACGCTGTGTGTTTGTATTTTTGCTATAGTTTATTTTAGTTTTGAAAACTGTCTTTTTTTTTTTTTTTTTTTTTTTAATTGATGGGTCTGGAACCAACTATATTTGACCATTAGTTATGTGTTTCGTTATACGAGATTTCGCTTTTCGAGTATGCCAGGTGGAACCTAACTGCTCGTATCTTCGGGACCTCCCTGTATGAGAAGAATAGTCATTTATGAGAAGAATTTGGTCATTTATGAGAATAATTTGGTCATTTATGAGAAGAATTTGGTCATTTATGAGAAGAATGGTCATTTATGAGAAGAATTTGGTCATTTGTGAGAAGAATTTGGACATTTATGAGGAGAATTTGGTCATTTATGAGGAGAATTTGGTCATTTATGAGAAGAATTTGGTCATTTATGAGAAGAATTTGGACATTTATGAGAAGAATTTGGTCATTTATGAGAAGAATTTGGTCATTTATGAGAAGAATTTGGTCATTTATGAGAAGAATTTGGTCATTTATGAGAAGAATTTGGACATTTATGAGAAGAATTTGGTCATTTATGAGAAGAATTTGGTCATTTATGAGAAGAATTTGGTCATTTGTGAGAAGAATTTGGACATTTATGATAAGAATTTAGTCATTTGTGAGAAGAATTCGGTCATTTATGAGAAGAAATTGGTCATTTATGAGAAGAATTCGGTCATTTATGAGAAGAATTTGGTCATTTATGAGAAGAATTTGGTCATTTATGAGAAGAATTTGGTCATTTATGAGAAGAATTTGGTCATTTATGAGAAGAATTTGGTCATTTATGAGAAGAATTTGGTCATTTATGAGAAGAATTTGGTCATTTATGAGAAGAATTTGGTCATTTATGAGAAGAATTTGGTCATTTATGAGAAGAATTTGGTCATTTATGAGAAGAATTTGGTCATTTATGAGAAGAATTTGGTCATTTATGAGAAGAATTTGGTCATTTATGAGAAGAATTTGGTCATTTATGAGAAGAATTTGGTCATTTATGAGAAGAATTTGGTCATTTATGAGAAGAATTCGGTCATTTATGAGAAGAATTGGTCATTTATGAGAAGAATTTGGTCATTTATGAGAAGAATTTGGTCATTTATGAGAGAATTTGGTCATTTATGAGAAGAATTTGGTCATTTATGAGAAGAATTTGGTCATTTATGAGAAGAATTCGGTCATTTATGAGGAGAATCTTGATTAATTAATGTCCATACATTTATCTTTTAACACCTAGTCTCACTTTGTCACCCTCACTGTCGAATATTTCAACACTGGTCCCATTTTCTTATATAAAGGCCTTATCTCACCCCACCATCTTAATCACATATATATATATACGTATATATTATCTTTTCTTTGCTCTAGTACTTAAGTTCATTTACTCCTGTTTGTATTATGTTTTTTTTATTTTTTTATTTTTTTTACTGTATGCTTCGGGTGAATTTTTTTTATATTATTATTATTATTATTATTAATTGCTCATATATTTTCATGTTCAGATCATCGCCAATGTTGCTACGATCATTGTGGAGGAGACGGAGAAGTCCAACCAGGAGCATGCGGTATGGGTGGAGCTTCTCTTTGTGCTGGATTTCCTGTGTTGTGGCGCCATCCTGCTGCCCGTGGTGTGGTGAGTCATGTCTTAACACACCCACCATCTTATTCCTCCCTAAGAAACATTTTGAAACATTTATTCATAGCTTACAGTTGTTTTATTAAGACTGTGGGGATTAAGCATCATGTCATATCTTACCATCTTATTCCTCCCTAAGACTGTGGGGATTAAGCATCATGTCATGTCTTACCATCTTATTCCTCCCTAAGACTGTGGGGATTAAGCATCATGTCATATCTTACCATCTTATTCCTCCCTAAGACTGTGGGGATTAAGCATCATGTCATGTCTTACCATCTTATTCCTCCCTAAGACTGTGGGGATTAAGCATCATGTCATATCTTACCATCTTATTCCTCCCTAAGACTGTGGGGATTAAGCATCATGTCATGTCTTACCATCTTATTCCTCCCTAAGACTGTGAGGATTAAGCATCATGTCATATCTTACCATGTTATTCCTCCCTAAGACTGGGGGATTAAGCATCATGTCATGTCTTACCATCTTATTCCTCCCTAAGACTGTGGGGATTAAGCATCATGTCATGTCTTACCATCTTATTCCTCCCTAAGACTGTGGGGATTAAGCATCATGTCATGTCTTACCATCTTATTCCTCCCTAAGACTGTGGGGATTAAGCATCATGTCATATCTTACCATGTTATTCCTCCCTAAGACTGTGGGGATCAAGCATCATGTCATGTCTTACCATCTTATTCCTCCCTAAGACTGTGGGGATTAAGCATCATGTCATATCTTACCATGTTATTCCTCCCTAAGACTGTGGGGATTAAGCATCATGTCATGTCTTACCATCTTATTCCTCCCTAAGACTGTGGGGATTAAGCATCATGTCATATCTTACCATCTTATTCCTCCCTAAGACTGGGGATTAAGCATCATGTCATATCTTACCATGTTATTCCTCCCTAAGACTGTGGGGATCAAGCATCATGTCATGTCTTACCATCTTATTCCTCCCTAAGACTGTGGGGATTAAGCATCATGTCATATCTTACCATCTTCTTCCTCCCTAAGACTGTGGGGATTAAGCATCATGTCATATCTTACCATCTTCTCCTCCCTAAGACTGTGGGGATTAAGCATCATGTCATATCTTACCATCTTATTCCTCCCTAAGACTGTAGGGATAAGCATCATGTCATATCTTACCATCTTTTCCTCCCTAAGACTGTGGGGATCAAGCATCATGTCATATCTTACCATCTTATTCCTCCCTAAGACTGTGGGGATTAAGCATCATGTCATATCTTACCATCTTATTCCTCCCTAAGACTGTGGGGATTAAGCATCATGTCATGTCTTACCATCTTATTCCTCCCTAAGACTGTGGGGATTAAGCATCATGTCATGTCTTACCATCTTATTCCTCCCTAAGACTGTGGGGATTAAGCATCATGTCATATCTTACCATCTTATTCCTCCCTAAGACTGGGGATTAAGCATCATGTCATGTCTTACCATCTTATTCCTCCCTAAGACTGTGGGGATCAAGCATCATGTCATATCTTACCGTCTTTTTCCTCCCTAAGACTGTGGGGATTAAGCATCATGTCATATCTTTTAGCTGTCTTTCTTTGATGCCACTGTATGTGTGAGGAAGTATGATTACAAAAAAGACACTGGGTTACTGAAGAATCAAGGAAGATGAGAATAGAACAGTATGAGAAGAATACATATCCAGTATAGAAGAGCCTGTTTTTTCTGTGGATTTCATGATTTTTCTTTTTCTTGTGGGAGATTTCAAGGCTTAAGGGAAATGGAAAATAAAGAGTTAGATATTTTGAGGCTGGTGTTGTGAGTGTGTTGTGTCCCATTGCATCCCTGTGAACAGCTTATTTGCACTGCTTCTATGGGGGATTGAGGACTTTTGATTTTATTTCAAGGATTATGTGTTTTGACTGTTTTGAGCAGGTATCTTTTGGTATATGTCAAGTGATGTATGAACTACTTGCTTATAATTCAATTTTACCGTAAACATAGGCTCAATAATTGATACCATAATTTGTTGGACCCTATATCGTGATTATTATGATTATAGAAATGTATGTTGAGGTTAATAAAATATCTATCTATCTACATATGTGTGTGTGTGTGTGCTTGGTTGCAGGTCAATTCGACACCTGCAGGAGGCATCACAGACTGACGGTAAAGCTGCCATGAACCTGAGGAAGCTGAAACTCTTCCGCCATTTCTACATCATGATTGTCTGCTACATCTACTTTACGCGCATCATAGTCTACCTCCTGTGGGTAAGGCACCACCAATGTGTTTGTACAAAAAAATGAATAAACTCTAGTTAATCTTCTTTTTTCTATGTAACGTCAGTTTTCCGCATAATATTCTGAGGTTAAACGGCAGATGATGCGTTTCCAACATTCTCTATCCATTGTCTCAACTTCTTCTAGGCTTAATACTGCCAACTTTACTTCACACATCTGTTACTTTGCTTCACTTCACAACCTGTTAATCTGTTGTCAAAAATAGGATCATGTGTCCAACAGTGAAATTCTCCCATTCATTTATTATCCACATCCTCTTTCTATGCATCCATTGATCCGAGTCTCCCCTCTATATAGCCCTCCTTGCCTCTCCTCCCTGCAGATCACCGTGCCCTTCCAGTACGAGTGGCTGGACGACATGTTCCGTGAGATGGCCACCTATGTCTTCTTTGTTATGACGGGCTACAAGTTCCGCCCGGCCACCAACAACCCTTACTTCCGCGTGTACGATGACGAGAAGGAGGTGGAGGAAGTGTGAGTTACTGAGCCTTACAGTTACTTCAGGTCTCTCTCTCTCTCTCTCTCGCTCTCTCTCGCTCTCTCTCGCTCTCGCTCTCTCGCTCTCTCTCTCGCTCTCGCTCTCTCGCTCTCTCTCTCTCGTCTCTCTCTCTCTCTTCTCCTCTCTCTCTTCCTCTCTCTCGCTCTCTCTCTCCTCTCTTGCTCTCGCTCTCTCTCTCTCTCTCTTCTCTCTCTCTCTCTCTCCTTCTTTTCTCTCTCTCTCTCTCTCTCTCTCTCTCTCTCTCTCTCTTTTTTTTTTTTCCACCTTCTTACCTGTAGTGTATGTAGATTTAGTTATACATATATTTCTCCTCTAACCTGCCTGTCTCTTACGTGTGAGGTGGCATCCAAGTCAGAAACACCTCAAAGAAACCTGTGACTCATAATGAAAGGCCTCTCTGTGTCTCCACCATTTCTATTGATGAGAGTGACCTTAACTTGCTAAGAGTGATCTTGATTAAGAGCCATCACTCGCTTTTGCTGTGGCTTTACTTTACAAAGGAGCATGAGTCAGGCATGATGATGATAAGTAATAGAAAGGTAATTTGGTGTCTTGCTCACGTCTACTGCTGGGTATCACTAGAAGTCTGGCTTTAATCAGTAGAAATGCAAATCAGGGGATGCTGGAAGGATATATATGTGTGGAAAAAATATGGAAGGAAAGACTGATGAAAAGAAAACATGGGTTTAGAGGAGATAAACAGTTCATGGAAACCCGTTAAGGGATGTTGGGATAGTATTGAAGGTCACACATGTTGTAGCTTCCAGAAGGAGGAAGGTGTGGCGGCATCAAGTGTGGGAATAAGAGTGAGGCCAATATCCAGGGTCACCAAAGTAGTGAAGTAATTGAGATACACCACTGGGAGTTTTGTTTAGGCAGAGTTGTGTGCAGGCGGCGGATGTTGATCTAAAATCATATCAGAGAATGTTGATCAAATATCCTGAAAAGGTTTTTGAAATCATAATTTTGGAAAAAAAATAGAAAAATGGATGACAGCTCGCCAAAAATCATGGTTTTAAGCATCTTCTGTCAATTTCTTTGCCTGCTTGTTTCTTAGTTAGGACCAGTGGTGGAACTATGGGGGGGGGGGGGGCATGCTTCCCATTTAAGATCGGTTCCCCCACCTGCCCGGGCGCCCTACAATTTTGCAAAGTGCCCTCCCTGTTTTACACCCTTTGCTTCACCACTGCTACCAAATTTTGCGAAAATACCTGGATCTGGATGTTCTATTGAAAAAAAAAAATTCAATGCAGAAGCCGTGACACTCGCCCAGAGTGTAACGACGCTGCTGATTAAATTATTTACAAAGTCCATGTTTTGTTAATTATTTCTGCTTTCATGAATCCCATATTTCATGTGTTGAGCAAGGCAGGGGATATAAAGAGGTACAGCATTGTATCCATTAAATATCCTGCTTTGCTTTAATGTGATTGGTTTCCCTAAGCTTGTATTGAAGAGTGCCCGCTTCTTTATTTTGTGTTTGGTTATATATATATGGGTCATGCAGTTATGGTTATGTATGCTGTATTGTATTGTTAGTTGCTGCGTTATTACTTTGAATGCTGATAAACATGTACTACCTGCTTGTTCATTTATAGGTGTGCTTACTTGTTGTATTATTTGTTTAGTAATCCCATGATTTGCCGTGTATCATGGGTATCTAATGATCTGTGTGATTTTATTCATATATTGCTTCTTTTGCCCAACCTGCTTGTGATCAAAAAGCACATTTGTCATTTTTTCTGCGTTGTTGCATGTGTGATGTGTCTGCCACGCCTGTATGAGTTTGTGTGTGATGTACAGCACGGCCTCATTGATACACACGGTGCGGGAATGATGGCGCTTGGTGTATTGGAGGCATAGAAGAAAAAACACGACATATTTCTAGCTAAAAACAGGTGATGAAGGAGATACGGGCTGGGAAGTGAGTACTTTATTCCCGACTAGTTTCGCCTCTACTGGGCCTCTTCGGAGGAATATGGCTTGCAGGCCGACTGTCCTATATTAATACCCCTCGAAAGGGACTACTGGCTGCCTAGATTGGGTCATTGATTGGGTCAAACCGCTGCCATCCGGGTCACGCGTCCTGCTCCCTGATTGGTTGGTTTTCTTCTCCAATCATAACTCCACTACTCGGGCTGCGACCTCCCCCCACACCATGTCTCCTGTCCTCTTGTTGTTTTTCTTATTATTTGTTATGTAGACTGACCCATACGTGCTTGGTGAGGTTGTTTATAATGACCTTGGCTCCCTCCCCTAAGGCCTGGTAGAGGTGAAACTAGTCAGGAATAAAGTACTCACTTCCCAGCCTGTGTCTCCTTCATCACCCGTTTTTACGTCTGTCTGTATGTCTACACACATTTCTACCTGTCTTGCTGCTGCTGATAATTATAAACTGAGCTCGGCCTCTGCATGTACTGATTAGATGCAAGTTTATAGTCTATTTTTTTTAACAAGGCAAAAATTCCATTCTATCCTAAGGTCTCATGCTTAAAATGATGCCTATGTTTACCTGATAATACGGTTAACTATGATAAAATACAGCTGAAATTTAGAAGCAGCGTAGTATTCCCTTCTCCTGGCATCAAATCTCAGTCAGTAAGCAGCAAAGGGTCAGGATTTTTTGCCAAGTTAAAAAAAATAGACTATAGGTGTATGTTTGTACAGGTTGAAGTTCCCAAACTCGGCATCCCAAGACTCGGCAACACCCAAAACTCGGCTATAGTTCCGGAATTTCCAAAACACGGCAGAACACCCAAAACCCGGCTCGTAGTTGCCGGGTCGGCCGCTAGGTGCCACCACACTAGGCGGCTTGGTTTCTCCCGCCGATTTGTTTGTTGTTATTGTTCAGTGGTGTTGTGACTGTAGAGTTGTGTACACTGTTATTTTGTGTACTTCTTCTATTTTTTTCATGTGATTTTCATGCTTTTTTTCCCCCTTAATATATCTACGTTCTAAAAGTCGGAAAATTCCATTGCTCGGCTCGGCGCTGGTCCCGAGGTTGCCGAGTTTGGGAACCTCAACCTGTATGCCACTAAACATAGTCCTTATTATTTTTTCATTTTCAATTTTTTGTTCTTACCATCCTTCTTCAGATCTGGTGATTACTCAGGATGCTTCCTTTGCATTGTTTAAGAAGACATGACTGAAGAAGAAAGAGGATCAACAAATATCACATTTTCTTTCACTGTCCTTACCATTGAGCGAGGAAACAAATCAAAGAAAACATTTTTTTTTTTTTTTTTTTTTTTTTTTTTTTGGCATTAATATGTTGCCCCCCTTAACAGATTGACCACCACAGGCCTGACCGAGGGCATCACACAGGTTAACCAGCACAGCAAGAGGCAGAGCAAAGACAACGTGGAAGTGGAGGTGTTCGAGGACGACGAGGAGGTCAACCTGCTGGACACTCAGGAATCCTCCCACGCTTTCGACTGAAATTAAATCCTTGGCAGAGGCTCTTTAACCCCTTCACGCCCAGATCTTTCCTTTGCTATATATAATCATCTGTTGTTAGCCATAAAATAACGAAAAGTAACTGAATATACCAAATTAGTTAGTCGACAAGGATACTAAACAGGTCATATCTATAAAACGTTGCTTATATTTACTAAAAATCATCTAATGGTACCCAAATTATGCTTATATTCACTAAAAATAATCTAATGGTACCCAAATTACAATGGAAACTTTTGATGTTCTGGGCCTCAAGGGGTTAATCCTCTGCAAGCCGGGGGTGCAGACCATCCACGCCTCCTCAGCAAAGCAGCCATTCACTGTCTATCTAGCAAAGTGATAGTTATTAATCACTACACATTAAGTGATGCAGCCACTCACTGTCTATCTAGCAAAGTGATAGTTATTAATCACTACACATTAAGTGATGCAGCCACTCACTGTCTATCTAGCAAAGTGATAGTTATTAATCACTACACATTCAAGTGGTTCAAGCAGGCTCGCATTTACAGCAGCGATAGAAATTTATCCGCAGCATTTTTATTGAGGGACAAATTTGATGTATCGTGTAATTTCCGTCATGCTTACATTACACCTGAGGACGTCACACAACGGCACAGGGCCACTCTTCATCATCAGTGGAGGGATACGAATGGAAAAAAGGATCATAAGATTATGCCAAACTAGATTCTGCAGCGTAATGATAATCGTATCGTATCTCGAGATGAAGTACTGTTTTACGATGGTACTTACAAGATGTGGGTGTTCGTGGATGCACCCAAATGTTTATGTAGGAAGGCCATATAAACAAACATTAAGCCCATATGTTTACTCTATTTTCATGACACTACATCATGATTTTTGGAAATTATTGCCCCCTTGCTGTCTGCATGATATAGTAAGGAGGGAAGACACTTTATCGTTGTCCCTCCAGATTTTGGAACGTTAAGGTGCTTTATTTTCTATTTATTACAATTTATATAATGGGCCTGCCTCTCTCTCTCTCTCGCTCTCTCGCTCTCTCTCTCTCTCTCTCTCTCTCTCTCTTGCGCTCTCTCTCTCGCTCTTGCGCTCTCTCTCTCGCTCTTCGCTCTCTCTCTCGCTCTTGCGCTCTCTCTCTCGCTCTTGCGCTCTCTCTCTCGCTCTTGCGCTCTCTCTCTCTCTCTCTCTCTCTCTCTCTCTCTCTCTCTCTCTCTCTCTCTCTCTCTCACACATACACCTTCCCCTCCCTATATGTATGCCTCTCTCAGGTAGGTTAATTTTAGAAATAAGGTTTATCATAATTTGTTAAGAATATTTTTCAGGGTGTGTTGGCCCTCCTTTCTCCTGCACTTTATACAACACTTGCAGTATGTGATGTTTGGGCTGTCAAGGAGCTCACTGCATTCAGAAGGAGTAGCAATGCTTTCATTAATACACCACATGTCTCACCAATCAGAGCCACAGTCTTGATTGGTGTGGGCAGGAAAAGTGTGTACATAGATGTAGATGGTGTATTCATGCTAGGAAGAACAAAACTAAATGTGGAGCAGTCTAGAATGGTTAATAGAAAGAATATAATTAATAATATATAAGTGAATGCATCGGAGTGTTCTAAACGAAACTAATTTTCCTTGTACGTTGAATACTGCCATGAATGAAACCTTTATGGTGAAGCTACATTCCTTATGTGAATTTCAACCCCGGACTTTACTCTTTGTGTGAATAGGCTGTTGAAGGTCATAACGCGTTAGTTTTTTTGGGGGAGTAGAAGGGTGAAGGATGTGAGGCTTGTGTTATGAATGAAAGCATAGTGTGAGTGAGGTAGTGTAGTAAGGGTCGGCATAGTGTGACCCAAGCCACTGGGATGGGTGCTAGACCTGTCATACTAACCTTGGGAGTAGCTAGTGGATGTTTTAGTCATATACTTAAATTGTTAAACTATCTGAATTAGTAGATCCTTGAGGTTTCTCTCTCTCACTGTCTGTCTCTTACTCTCTCTCTCTGTCTGTCTCTTACTCTCTCTGTGTCTGTCTCTTACTCTCTCTGTGTCTGTCTCTTACTCTCTCTCTGTCTCTTACTCTCTCTCTGTCTGTCTCTTACTCTCTCTGTCTGTCTCTTACTCTCTCTCTCTGTCTGTCTCTTACTCTCTCTGTCTGTCTCTTACTCTCTCTCTCTGTCTGTCTCTTACTCTCTCTCTCTGTCTTCTCTTACTCTACTCTTATGTCTGTTTCTTCGTCTGTACTGTTACTCTTCTACATGTCTGATTCTTACTCCTTCTGTCTGTTCTAGTCTCTTCTCTGTCTCTTAACTTCTCTTCTTGTCTCTTTTACTCCTCTCTCTCTCTACTCGTCTTCTTGCTCATCTTTTCAGTGCTTCTCTCTCATTCCTCGATCTCTTCTCCTCTTCTCTATATAAAGTATTAATTAGTTACTGCCATATAAGTAGTTCAAGTTATTCACTGTATAATGTGTACCGCAGCTTCTTTGCTTAAAATCTATGTGTATTTTACCATATTTCTAAACAATTCTTATATTCAACAATTTAGCTTTAATACTAAAACAAAAAGTATCTTGATATTCTATGCAGATGGAACAGTGTGTATATTCCATGAGAATGTTATCATCCGTAGCAGTGTCATCTTATCACTGTTGTCTGGCACATTCCCCCCTTTTTGCATTACGTTTCCACGCCCCTCCCAGTCATTCCGTTGCTATGAAAATTGTATGTTTTCGGACCATAAAATTACGAAAAATAGAATGTACAATAGTTAGTCACAAAGCTACTAAACGGTCATATCATAAAATACGCTTATATTCATAAAAAGTTAATGGTCCCAATTACCATGAAATTACGTTCTGGGCCTCAAGGGGTTAAATTAATCCATCAATCTTATCACTGTGCCACTCTTGTCAGTCATTGAGGTCACACGCCCCCTCACAAACAGTGTCACAGCAGCCCGGCTGGTGTGCTCCAGGGACACCCATTCACTGTCTCTCAACTTGGGAGGAACTGATCTGTCACATAATACATGATAAATGTCCTGTACAATCTGCGTGCATGCAGATACTAAAGTTTAGGAAAGTTGCAGCATTTCACGCTGTTTGTTGTGGCTCTGATATAAAGATGACGGCTTTATTTATATTCAAGTATAGAAATTTCATGGTGACATTTTTTTTTCTCTCTCTCTCTCTCTCTCTCTCTCTCTCTCTCTCTCTCTCTCTCTCTCTCTCTCTCTCTCTCTCTCTCTCTCTCTCTCTCTCTCTCTCTCTCTCTCTCTCTCTCTCTCTCTCTCTCTCTCTCTCTTCTCACTAAACTGCATACATATGTATATAGTATAATTTGTAAGAAGGTAGAAGTTTATTTTAGAGGCATGTGGATGTGCTTTGTCTTTTCATTAGCTGACATCTTTGTGTGAACCAAATGCTTACCCAAAGTATTCCAGTCACGTGTCGGTCACGCTTGGAGCTCAAGGTTCAGATCCCAGAGCATGACGGTGATGCACTGGTGACCAAATGTAAAGTGTGTGTTTGCAAGTTATTACAGAGAAATGAAAGATAAGATGCTCCAGGAAATGTAGTGAATTCACAATCATGAAGTGACCAACTGTATCAGTCAAGTTACACATTGCTAAATCAATAAGATGTTCATGTATTTTCACACTACATCACCAAAAATAAACTGAATATCTCCTATTTAAGCTATCCATTGAAGTATAAGTTGTGTGCCAGTAAATGATTAACAAGTCCTCTGGTCATTTGGGGTGAGTCAGCACGTCTGCCAGTCATCCACAAGTTGGCACAGAACGAGGCACTGTGTCCTGGCCTCACCTACTCGTCATGTCAGAAAGCCAAAGTCCTTAAGAGTACAGACGTGATTCGTGAACCCCTTTTCTGCCCCCTAAACACCACATGCCTCGCCCCAACAACCAGCATTTGGAGATTCTGAGGTCTATAGAAAAGTCTTGTCCTTATGCTGAATGATAACCTGATGATAGCCATAATTGAAGATGATTACATTTAAAAGTAACAAATTATTACAATGGTATAATAGTTATGCTTTTTTGTTTTGGAATTTACTATGGTACTGTATCATAGAAGGCACTTAATGTATACCACTTTGGAGTTTTGGGACAGCAAGACAAATTATATGAACTGTTCACACAAATCTGCAGTCGCCTCGGAGTTTATGGTATCGCTAATTGTAAAGTATGGGACTACCTACTCGGCTTACATCTGTAGACTATAGTGTGTGTGCGTGTGTGTGACAGTAATAGCTTTGAATATTGGGGCATGCAGTAACTCCTTATTTATGTATTTAGCTTACATTAGTGTTTCCTAGAAGTGAGTTCCAATCTTTTGTTTTCATAATGAATAAATACAGAAGTGAATAATCTCAGGAGGTCCCATTTGTCCAGCCTACTGTAAGCCTCTTTTCGACATGCTATTCAGAGGTGCTGCCCAACGGCGTTACAGGACAGATTATTCCTCACGTCCCCTCCCTCCCTACACGTGCAAGACTCGCCTTGCAAGCCACGTGAGGAGGCTGTGGCAGCGGGCTAGATGCACACACTGTTTAGAGCAAGGCTTAATTTTGAGGCACATATAAGGATGGGAAAAACATCATAGAATTAGGTGACGAACTTAGACAATTCACTTGTGGATAAGAATTGTCCCGCGGCCCTTACCATCGTCATCTTGGTTGAGGACTTGTGTGCAATTTGTTATCTTGTGCATCCTTATAGAAGACAATAAAGCTGTCAAACTTCATGACGACATTCCTTTCCATTTCGGATATTACGTGAGCAGTGTACTGTTATTGTAATTCAAAGACGTATTGTACTATTTTCTTTCATGGTGGCTACGTATTTGAAGTAGCTACGTAGTGAGGAAGTGGCTGTTTGCCTTAAAAGATAGGAAGCTACTCCTTAATATTTTATTCCAGAAAGGAAAGGTAGGCTATTTGATCTTGTTTTGTGAAATTTGTATATCCATGACCTGTTTATGGCCAGCAACATCACTATAAGTAAGTAGTATAGTATTATAGTACGTGATGCCACTTAGTAAGATGCTCTTACGCCACACTGATGAGGCACTCGTCACTATGCAGGCCCTGGACGTCCCATCAGAAGGGACAAGCTCAGTGGAGGGAGAAAACACAGTGTTGTGCTGAGAATTCTTTGAAAAAATATTTTCCCTTTCATGAGCAGAATAATGTTTAAAAAAAATTGGTATTTTTAGAGAATTTCTTTGGAATTGACAATTTTTTTCCCTCAGATGAGTAATTTCCATATACGTATTTGTATTTCATATTAGTACTTGTATAGGAGTAAAAATTCTTATTTAAAGAACGCTCATTCTCTGAAACAGTTTGTGCACTTTTTTTCAGAATATCATAAGTTCCTACCTCACCACATTCTGCAGGTGTGCTCCTGTACCTTAATTCCTGCCTGATGCACGGCGTGAGGCCATCAGGACACATTACAGTGTATTAAGCTTTTCAAACTCTCTGATTATGATTGCCAAATGTTCATGAACTGTATCAGGATAAACCCCTTCTATCTACATGTGCCTGATTTGTAGATTATCCAACACAGAAGGTCTTTATGACACCATAATTATGTACAGTGGCGTACGGGGGGGGGGCATGGCCCTCCCTTTTGCAAAGAATAAATTATAATATATTTATATATATATATATATATATATATATATATATATATATATATATATATATATATATATATATATATATTGGCCACCCTCTTCTCAATTTTCTGATTACGCCACTGATTGTGTATAAAAGGCTGCATTTGACTAAATTGTGGTAATTAAGAAATAATTATGATCGTCACAGTACGAAGGGGTGTGATGGGCAGAACCAGTATGACCCTGGGCAGAACACTTGTCACGAGGTCCTGGGGTTGGGGGGCGCGTCGTGGTGCCTGTGTGTGTGGGCAGCATCACTTGTGGCGGGGGCTGAGGCAGCGACGGTCACTCCCCTCCCACTTCTGGCATTCACTGCACGCGGCTGTCTGAACCAATCCCACCCACGAGCGGACATTCATTAGGTTAATTAGGATAAATAAAAATATATTAATAATAAAAAAAAGCAATGATGGTGAACAAGAAAAGGGCAACAGATACTAAGACACCAAACATTAGAGTATTACTATAGTCTATTCACTTAAGCTGGATTCTTGGGAGCTGCTCGATGCCTACCTGAGTATGTAAGGACGTCGCTGATTGGCTGAGGCTACCAAAATACCACCACCATCACCACCCAGCCCGCGTGCATCAGCCAATCAGCGACGTCCTTACATACTCGGGTAGGCATCGAGCAGCTCCCAAGAATCCAGCTTAAGTGAATAGACTATAGTGTGACTACATCAACACACGAGGCTATTTGATCTGTTATCTTTACAGCCTTGTGTTGGGTGGCGAGGGTGGCGGTGGTGGTGCCCGTGGTGTCTGTCTTGGTGAAGGACCCTCTAGGCCTCCTGTATGACACGCCCCTCGATGCCACGCCCCCTCCACCGCCGCCGCAGGTCGAGGATGTGGGTGAGCCGCTGTTCCTGGAGGCTGGCAAGATGGAGGTATGGGCCCAATCATGCATTTTCTCCTACTCATGTATCATATTGCCGTTCTCAAATGTTTCCTTTTATGTGTGTGGGATTAATCGATGACCATGAAAGAAACGAGAGGTGAAATTTTGCGACCTTTTTTGTCATTTGTCGTTTCATGAATGTGTAAGTATGAATGTGAGTGTGCGGGTTAGGTTACATTCTTGAAAGGAGTTCGAGTAGCAGAAAAGTTCAGTGGAGGAGGAAGGAAAGGTGACTCACTCTTCCCTCATCACTGTTACGTCACTCCTACATGTGATTTCTTTTTGTTTCTGCGCTTGGAATGGAAGGACACCTTATAACCCTAATGCTCGCGCTCTCTCTCTCTCTCTCTCTCTCTCTCTCTCTCTCTCTCTCTCTCTCAACCCCCCCCCCTCCCCCCGCACACACGAAGGAGGCGCGAAGGCTGAGTCAGGTGTCCTTAGGAGAGGAATACGCGCTCAGCTATGCAGGCTTCTTCACTGTTAACAAAACCGTCAACTCCAATCACTTCGTCTGGTTCTTCCCCGCCAGAGTAAGTGAACCCACAGACACCACCCCAACACCTATAACACTCCGCAGGGCACCGACGCACCACTGTATACCTGCATGCCATTAGATTAATAGATTATCACAGTATCACAGTAGCTGAACTATTTCCACAACCATGCAGTAATAATGGGTTATGTGTTGCGGTCTGTACACTGTAGAGGATGATTTCGTGGGAAGGTATTTTATTGGAATCAATTTTGTTTTACACGTCTTCTTCTTCTTCTTCTTCTTGTGACCTCTACCGCTTAGGATCGCTTCGTAGGTCCTCTCCTCTCCGTACACGCACTATCATCATCATCATCATCATCATCGTCGCCGGCAGGAGGGTTGGGAGGAGGCCCCGATCATGGTGTGGCTGGATGGCGGTCCCGAACTCTCCTCACTATTCAGTCTCTTTTTCCTGCACGGGCCCGTCAGGGTGGCAAGGTTGGTAGAGACGTGAACTCGCAATGTGCAGCGTCCCTGTGCATTCGGTCAGCGGTTCGAGTCCGTCTAGTTCGTGCTGACGTGGCGGCGCTTTGTATAGTCAATAACCTTGTAGTTGGTACTTGCAAAGTGTCTAGATAGGATGAAAATCTTATCTCTTCTTCCTGCACGGACCTTTCACTCTCAACGCTGACTTGCAGTTGTTGCCGCGAGAACACTCCTGCACCAATACCCTCAACGTGATCTACATCGATAACCCCGTGTGTGCAGGTAGGTGGAGGGAGGGAGGAAGGGCGCTGGGGATGTGGATGCCTGGAGTGGGGAGGGAGGAAGGGCGCTGGGGATGTGGATGCCTGGAGTGGGGAGGGAGGAAGGGCGCTGGGGATGTGGATGCCTGGAGTGGGGAGGGAGGAAGTGGCGCTGGGGATGTGGATGCCTGGAGTGGGGAGGGAGGAAGTGGCGCTGGGGATGTGGATGCCTGGAGTGGGGAGGGAGGAAATGGCGCTGGGGATGTGGATGCCTGGAGTGGGGAGGGAGGAAATGGCGCTGGGGAGGTGGATGCCTGGAGTGGGGAGGGAGGAAGGGCGCTGGGGATGTGGATGACTGGAGTGGGGAGGGAGGAAGGGCGCTGGGGATGTGGATGCCTGGAGTGGGGAGGGAGGAAGGGCGCTGGGGATGTGGATGCCTGGAGTGGGGAGGGAGGAAGGGCGCTGGGGATGTGGATGACTGGAGTGGGGAGGGAGGAAGGGCGCTGGGGATGTGGATGACTGGAGTGGAGGGCAGAGAGAGAGAAGAAATGGTGGATTGCGAAGAAATATGGTATTCTGACCTAAAAGCCTTCAATTGTCTCTCCGGAGTTTATGTCTTGTAAAAAGTGACGTCTATTTCTATAAAAAATAGTTATGTAAATAAGTTATAAATATAAAGTTATGTCTATGTAAAAAGTTAGGGATAGTGGTTCTAGTGGACAGGGTTAGGAAGCCATCAGTGCTAGTGTAGTCAGATGTAGGGTACGTCAGGTGTGAGTTGATGGATTAATTATAATTATCAGGAATAGTGACGTAATCTAATACTTATAATTTCACACATGGGAATTTTGATAAGTCACGAAAAATGATAAATACTCATAAATATCGAATCTAATTTGTACCCTCCCATCAAAAGAGAGAGAGAGAGAGAGAGAGAGAGAGAGAGAGAGTACCTATCTGTATTTACTTGTTTACATATATGCAGGATTATGTCAGCCTCGTAATGTCCCGTGTGTGTGTGTGTGTGTGTGTGTATGTGTGTGTGTATTTACTCAGTTGTATTTACCTAGTTGTGATATACTGAAAATGAGTTACAATTGTAGGGTCCCGTCTCCTTGTCTCATTTGGTCAATCTTAGCTTTAAAAACATGAATACTTTTGGCATTTATAATTTCACTGTCCAGGCTATTCCACATATCAATGCACCGATAGAGAAAGTGTGTGTGTGTGTGTGTGCGTTAAGGACATCTCTCTGCTTTAGGGTTCAGCTTCACAGGACACATCGATGGCATTCCGAGGGACCAGGTTCGTGTAGGCAGCGATTTATATTCCAGCCTCACTCAGCTCCTGTCCATGTTCCCCGAGATTAAGGACAACAACCTCTTCGTCACAGGTCATTCCTACGCGGGTAAGGTCACTCGTCTTACGTGGTACCTGGAACTGTCGCCGATAGGAATTCTCGCCGCCGTCGTCGAGTGTTCCAATTCTTGATATTACAGGACCCAATATATACATTTAATCAAGTTTTACCCGTGTTTCTGCATTCAGGGGTGAAATACCAGCAATAGCTTGATCATTTAGGTTAAGTTAGGTGCCAATGTCCAGGTTAGGTTAAAATTTCCACGTCGGCGAGAGTTCTAGGTTGATGTTTCGGCGAGAATTCCTATCGGCGACAGTTCCAGGTACCACTCGTCTTACTTGACCTCGGCTCGGTGCATCGCGTGGTACCTGGAACTGTCGCCGATCGAAACTCTCGCCGCCGTCGTCGAGTGTTCCAATTCTTGATATTACAGGACCCAATATATACATTTAATCAAGTGTTACCCGTGTTTTTGCATTCAGGGATGAAATACTATCGTTAGCTTGATCAGTTAGGTTAGATTAGGTGCCATTGTCCAGGTTAGGTTAAAATTTCAACGTCGGCGAGAGTTCTAGGTTGATGTTTCGGCGAGAATTCCTATCGGCGACAGTTCTAGGTACCACTCGTGTTACTTGACCTCGGCTCGGGGCATCGCGTGGTACCTGGAACTGTCGCCGATCGGAACTCTCGCCGCCGTCGTCGAGTGTTCCAATTCTTGATATTACAGGACCCAATATATGCATTTAATCAAGTGTTACCCGTGTTTCTGCATTCAGGGATGAAATACTATCGTTAGCTTGATCAGTTAGGTTAGATTAGGTGCCATTGTCCAGGTTAGGTTAAAATTTCCACGTCGGCGAGAGTTCTAAGTTTGTGTTTCGGCGAGAATTCCCATCGGCGACAGTTCCATAAACCCATCGCGTGTCCTGATTATACTTTTTTTTCGATTTCATTATTATATTCCTTTTCCTTGTGATATGTTGGATGCAAATTGTGAAGTATTATTTGTATCTTCTTTGTTATCTTCTGCGTGTTCTTCGTTGCGTGACATCTTTTTCCCTGGTTGTGAGTTGTTCATGTCTGCACCTTTTCTGTTTCTTTTTAATTTGTAACTATTTTTTTCTTCTTTTGATTCATTGGATGTGAATTGTTTAGGTTTTTCATGTTTCTTTATATTTTCGAGATTTTTTCCCTCTTGTTGATGTTCATTCCTAGCTTTACTAAATCCGTAACTGGTGATGGCTGGTGTGTGTTGTGTGTGTGTGTGTGTTAACAGAGGTGTGAAGTGATGCGAGTTTTATTTAGATGATGAGAGATCTAACGGGACTCTTTTTTTTTTTCTTTTTTTTCCACAGCTATATAAGCGAAGACCCAAACAAGATTTTTTAAACTTTTAAATTTTTGTTTCGTTTTCAGATAAGTTCGTGCCCGCCCTCGGCCACACCATCCATTGGAGGAACCACGACGCCTAACACAAAATACAACTCAAAGGTAATAAAGAACCCTTCCCTTACTCTTCCTCTCTTTTCCCATTCCCCTTCCTGTCTCCCATCCCTTCCCAGCCCTTCTCTCCTTCCCTTACTCTTCCTCTCTTTTCCCATTCCCCTTCCTCTCTCCCATCCCTTCCCAGCCCTTCTCTCCTTCCCTGTCTCTTCCTCTCTTTTCCCATTCCCCTTCCTCTCTCCCATCCCTTCCCATCCCTTCTCTCCTTCCCTTACTCTTCCTCTCTTTTCCCATTCCCCTTCCTCTCTCCCATCCCTTCCCATCCCTTCTCTCCTTCCCTGTCTCTTCCTCTCTTTCCCTATTCCCCTTCCTCTCCCATCCCTTCCCAGCCCTTCTCTCCTTCCCTGTCTCTTCCTCTCTTTTCCCATTCCCCTTCCTCTCTCCCATCCCTTCCCAGCCCTTCTCTCCTTCCCTTCCCCTGACTCATGCGACCAACATCAGAGTTTTACTTCATCACGAACGACCAATAGACATTTACCTCCTTCAGGCATTGCTATTGGGAGCGGCGTGGTCGATCCTGAGTCTCTCATTAACTACGGGGACATGTTGTACGTCTTGGGCCTAGTCGACGAGAAGGAGAGGCGGTACTTTAAGGCGGCAGACCGAGCTGGCCCGCTCTCTTGTCCGGCGAGGAGATCTCATTATGGCACAGAAGGTACTACGTGGGTCACTTCTTCACCTGACCTTTTTTTTTTTTTTTCTGTGGAAGGGAAGAGTTAGTTATGATACCTTTTGTTCATTTGGTGACGAGGAGACAGTTTAGTATCTCCAATCGCGGTCTCTTTTTCGTGGAGAGCCTTAAGAAAGGGCGCGACGGTTTACTGAAGGGGGAAAGTTATAAGAAAGGCGTCACAGTGTTGCGAGGGATGCAGGCTGAAGGCAGGAAAGGAATGAATCAGGGAAAGTGACAAGCGAATGAAAGATGTGATGGTTTGAAAGTCGGGTTGAGTAGAAAAGTGTGTCAGTATGCATGGCTACGTGACACTACGGACTCTTTCTGGCGCAGGTTGTCGGGTCGCTAATGGGCCTTGACGTAAGCATGTCCTACTACGAGCGCCTCGTCGGGACAGAAAAACACACCCATCAACTTTGTGGTGGATGAAGGCTTCTCGGTGGTGAGTCATGGCTGGATGTCTTCTTTTCCTTAAACATGAATTTTAATTACATTACTTTTATTAGGGTAAACAATATCTATAATTATTCAATCTCCTTTTTCTTACTTGTTTTAATAATGTACATCCATAATCATCCATTTCGTAGATTTCTTCACGAATTTAGTATCATAATGCCCCGTTTTAAATTCTTTAATTTTTCCCTTTTTCATATGTTCAAAATGCTCACAGTTTTCGCCATAAAAAGTTTGAGACGCCTTCTTGTTTGTCTCCATGATCTTTTTCTCGAGTTTTCGGAGTCTGCTCTTCTCGCATTGTAAGTCTACGCATTGCCTCGTTTGTAAAGATTTTTTCCTATAATGTCACGTCTGGCTTTCATCTTCTTGCCTCTCCATCACACATCACTGCCGCCTGCAGAAGCTGAGCTACATAGAAGGCTACGTGAGTCAGCCACACGTGCGGCGTTCCCTCCACGTGGGAAACAAAACTTTCCATCCCGCACATGTTCTCGGGAAGTACTTCAAGGCCGATGTTATGCGCAGTACCAAGCCTTGGGTCGAGGAGGTAATATCTTTTTTTAACGTGTGCCAAACATCATGTCAAGGACGTGTGCCAAACATCATGTCAAGGACGTGTGCCAAACATCATGTCAAGGACGTGTGCCAAACATCATGTCAAGGACGTGTGCCAAACATCATGTCAAGGACGTGTGCCAAACATCATGTCAAGGCCGTGTGCCAAACATCATGTCAAGGACGTGTGCCAAACAGAAGGTTGCGCCGCCACCACTTCCGGTGACTAACAGTCAACGGGGAATAGTTTGAAGACATAAATAACTGCTTCCTGGTCATGAGGCTCTTACTGTGTCGCCTGACGAACACACGTGATGTTATGTCGTTGGATTTGTAGTGTTGCGGCAGGCGGCGCCCACACCACCACGTGGCGGGGCGGGGGATGAGAAGGCTTGAGGTGATGTCAGCACCGAAGAATGACGGAATGAACTGGATATAAAATTATGCAAAATATGTTAGCTCCATGTATGCACCTGTGTCCTCTACTGTACACCAAGCAGTGACCAGGACATCAATGTTACAACCTTCATCTTGGGATACATTTTTGCACCATCCTATATACACTCACAAGCATCTTATCATAATTATGGTCACGCCAACATGTGTTATGTGTTATTTTTACCTTTGATTGCACAACCCATTGGGCAGCAGCAGATATAGGCTACGTGTTTGGTGCTGGCAACGTCTGCTGCGTGTCATGATTGCCTACTGGGTATGCAGGACGCCAGGGATTGAAGGACCGTCTTTAACATATATAGGATAGGATATTAACACCTTACTTTTGCTGTATCTCGTTTCTTTCAATTTCCTCAGTGACCCAGGTATGCGACGATAGCTAATAGTACACTGGGTAGGAAGAAGGATATTGAGGGTTAAGCGGCGCCATCTCTTTCTGTCGAGCATGAATGAGCTCGACTCATAACCGAAGTAAACGCCAGCAGGTGGTGTCAAGGCCAGTGAAAACGGAAGCTACAGACAGGGCCGCGCATCGAAGCCACGGGTGTCGGCAGTACTAGGATACCTTTATAAGATACAGAGACCCTAACCGTAGGACAGTTGCTAATTAGTTAACATATTTCAGTAATGCATTGAGTAATTTCGTAAGGAGCTATAAACAGGCACAGTGCGATGTGACAGCAACCACTACAGTGAATGTTTCCTTCATGCCAGTATTGTCAGTGCGCGTGACTGTAAACAACTTACGATCCTGAAACCCGGCTTACCATGTACGGTGATGTCATACGGTGCCCGCCAGCTGCCCACACATGCAGATAGGATAAGCATGGGCTCCCGTTGAAAGGGATCTGCAACTGGGAGTCTCATTGTCACCTGAAGGAGGCGGTAACCTTTGTGCCGCCCCCACTCTTGATAGCTGCGTAAGGCGGACATTTATTTCCTGCCTAAAGGAGCTTACCCGCCGTGCCCCGTCATGAGCACGTGTTGCAGGTGACCGGAGGGAGACATGCGCAGCGGGGCTAGACGATGCGGGGCGGGGCGAGGGGAAAGGAGTTGGCAAGGCGCCCCAGAGAAGGTAGCGAGGGCAGTACACGGTCGCAGGCTGCCCACAGTGGTACCACGCAGTCCCCAACTCGCACTTCCACCTGCACGCCTCGCCTTCAATCAGCATCTACTTGTACAGAAGAGCTCTTGATATACTCTCATCTGACCTATACCTGCCACGTCCCGCCCTTAACTGATCTGCAGTGCCTATCCTAACAGCCCCTCAGGGTAACCCGCGCCGCGGAACGTTCTCGCCGCTGACTCACCAGCGGGTGCACCCACCAACGTTTGGGAAGGGCTCGCCAAGATGTCCGACTCGCGGTCCAACGTGCGCCATCACCCGCTGGTGCAAGAGGATTCTCCTCTGCCGGGACTCTCTCCCATGGACTCCCCCATCAGCGGGTCTCCCTCTCGCGGTATGTCACCGGATCGCCTACTGCCGGAGATCGACATGGAGGTGTTCCGCAGCCCACACGACCCTTCCCTCAACCTACTCGAGGTGCCCAACACCAACTGGACTCGCAGTTCCCCAGGCTCGGGTCCTTCCTCCCGCGCCTCTTCCACCGCCAACCTCTACGACAGCGACAGCCACTCGGTGAGTGTATTATTGTATCACACATATCACGCAATACGCACAAAGAGGCAGGACAGGCTGCTGCCCCCATCCCGAGACGGTGTGGAGTCTGTGGTGAGTCGGGGCGCATGCGCGTGTTTGGATGTAAGGTGAGAGCCAAGATTTACGGCTTCCATGTACAGCGACGCCCCTTTGAAATAAGAAATAAGGCATTATCGGTAAGAGGGAAGATGGGGGGGGGGGTCATCGTGAGGAGGCACCCGCGATTCTTCTCACTCACTCGACCATTTTTCCCAATGCACTTTGGCACTGTCCTGCCTTGTCTGTGAGAGGGAGGAACAGGGGAGACGTGTGCTCCCCCCCACACCCTCGGACCTCCACCTCCCACCTCTCTTCAGGACGAGAGAGAGAGAGAGAGAGAGAGAGAGAGAGAGAGAGAGAGAGAGAGAGAGAAGAGGAGATACTTGGATCCTATCCAGACAACACGAGTGTGTTAGCAGCGAGTTTATTGACGATACAAATTGCCATCAGGTTAGAATGAATTAATGCAGCAGTGAATGGGATTCGAACACAGAGACACTGCACGCGGACTTTAGTCGCTATAATAGTGACGCTACCTCTGAGCCACCCTGACGCAAAGTATATAAACTGTTAGTAGTCTATATACTTTGCCCTGACGGGCCTCGAGAGAGAGAGAGAGAGAGAGAGAGAGAGAGAGAGAGAGAGAGAGAGAGAGAGAGAGAGAGAGAGAGAGCCGGTGCATGACTCAAAAAATATTTACGGGAGGAAGGGAAAGAGGGTTTGGCAGCGGGTCGGGGGCAAGATAGACGCGTGAGGTGACGTCACGTGCAAGGGTTACGTCACATATTGGCATCAGAAAAAGAACAGACGCGAATCACAATTATGTAGGCCAGGTGCGATCATGACCAATTTATGGTAGCCTAGACGTATTTTGATCAGTTTCTGTTGAGCGACACACTCTTTTATCATCATTACCTATTATTATCAATAACGCCAACTACTATTAGTACTAATAGTAACTTCTACTATTACTACTACAGGAACTACTAGTTTAAGAGGAAAAAGATTGGGTCAGAAAAAAATCATTGGTTACACTTGGACAGATTTTTGGTCTTGATGTTAACTTAGAAGACAAGACTTGAACTGATCCAATTAATAGTTCGATTGACCAGTTATTGCACTACATAGGCCTATACCTTACTACAAAATTCAACATCAACTATTACTTTAACCACCACCCCTACTACTACTACTACTACTACTACTACTACTACTACTACTACTACTACTACTACTACTACTACTACTACTACTACCATTACTATTTTCTGCTGCTGCTGCTACCACTTCCACTACTGCTATTTTTACTGCTACTATTACTATTACTACTGTTGTCACTACTTCTACTGCCACTTCTATTACTACTGCTACCTCTACTACTACTACTAGGTACTACTGTAATTAAATTAATGATAGTTATTATAGTATCATAATGAGCTACTTACTGTTGCTTCGTGTCTTGGCTATAATTACATTCATATATCTGATTCAATGTTTGATAAGTCATTCTTAATCAATTACGTCATCACAATATTAAAAGATCACGAACCGAGAAAAATATAAATCATATTGAAACCATGTAGCATTATTTATAGGTATTTGCTAAAACGAACGCAGAAAATACTCTTATGAATGAAGTTATGGAAAAAATTAGATGTAAAATAATCGTGCATAACTTAATGTAGTTGAAAATCATGCCAATACAAAGATTAGGTTAGTATTCCAGATGACACCGAATTCACTTTGGTGGACGAAACCATTTTTTTCTGGTGAGTTTTGATGTTTTTAGAATTAATCTGCTAACCGTTTCTGTCGCAAATCATTTTTTTATTAATTTTTTTTTTTAATAGTTCAGTAAAGGTTAGGTTAGGTTAGGTTCAGGGGCGTATTTAGGATCTTGAAACATTGAGGGCTTAGCCCAGCCAAGAGATCTTAAAATTTTTACAGGATAATTTTCAATTTATTTATGAATAAATATTATACAGGATACGGACAGGATATATTTCTGTCCGTAATCATTCCAAATCTTTTCCTCAACCTACCCAAAACTCCTTCATTCATAGAAAATGTCAAAATCTTTCTGAATCAAACTCCTCTCGTGACTTCTGGCATCTGGCCAAAAAACATGTCTAACAATTTTTCTTCTTCATTTCATTTCTCCTTGAAATTAACTTCGAAAGAAATGCACTTCGAAAGAAATGCACTTGGAAAGAAATGCACTTCGAAAAAAATGCACTTCGAAAAAAATGCACTTCGAAAAAAATGCACCTGGAAAGAAATGCACTTCGAAAAAAATGCACTTCGAAAAAAATGCACTTCGAAAAAAATGCACTTCGAAAGAAATGCACTTGGAAAGAAATGCACTTCGAAAAAAATGCACTTCGAAAAAATGCACTTCGAAAGAAATGCACTTGGAAAGAAATGCACTTCGAAAAAAATGCACTTCGAAAAAAATGCACTTCGAAAAAAATGCACTTGGAAAAAATGCACTTCGAAAAAAATGCACTTCGAAAGAAATGCACTTCGAAAAAAATGCACTTCGAAAAAAATGCACTTCGAAAAAAATGCACTTCGAAAAAAATGCACTTCGAAAGAAATGCACTTCGAAAAAAATGCACTTCGAAAAAAATGCACTTCGAAAAAAATGCACTTCGAAAGAAATGCACTTCGAAAAAAATGCACTTCGAAAAAAATGCACTTCGAAAAAAATGCACTTCGAAAAAAATGTACTTCGAAAAAAATGCACTTCGAAAAAATGCACTTCGAAAAAAATGCACTTCGAAAAAAATGCACTTCGAAAAAAATGCACTTCGAAAAAAATGCACTTCGAAAGAAATGCACTTCGAAAAAAATGCACTTCGAAAAAAATGCACTTCGAAAGAAATGCACTTCGAAAAAAATGCACTTCGAAAAAAATGCACTTCGAAAGAAATGCACTTCGAAAAAAATGCACTTCGAAAGAAATGCACTTCGAAAGAAATGTACTTCGAAAAAAATGCACTTCGAAAAAATGCACTTCGAAAAAAATGCACTTCGAAAAAAATGCACTTCGAAAAAAATGCACTTCGAAAGAAATGCACTTCACAGAAAAGATGTGCGTCCCTGACCCTGGGAGAATGCCTCCCACACTGCCAGAAATAGTCAGTGATAAACTAGTGAGAGTGGTGACGCGTGAGGCGGAATGTAGGTTAGGTTAGGTATAGGTTAAGTTAGGCTAGGTTAGATTTAGTTAGGTAAAGGCCGTGTCACACGGACACTTTTTCCGGCATCTTTTGGTATTTTGCTACCATTTGATGCCTGCTACCGGCATCTTTTGGTAGCAAACGCAATCTCGCATGTTCGTTCTTTTGCCACCAGTACACAGGTAGGAAGATGCTCGTAGCCGAAACGCCGTTTGACAACACGCGCACTTTTTACCACCACTACGGGCATCTTTTGGTAGCAAAATGCCAAAAGATGCCGGAAAATATCGCTCGTGTGACACGGCCTTAAAGGTTCGGTTAGGTTCAATTTGTTTGTTTTTGTCATTTTTGTTCCAAATCACACACACACAAAAAGTTATTTGCGACAGAAACTGTTAGCATATTAATTCAAAACATCAAAACTCACCATAAAAAAATAGTTAATCGGCCACCCAAGGAAGTCCGGTGTTCATCTGGAATTTACCAAGAATAGCAAAGATTAGGCTCGTTACCTCTTAAGGCGAATTTTGGTAAGGAAGCCGTAAGAAGCCGGCTTCTTGCCGGCTTCTCTCTCGCTTGCGTGCCTCGCCAGAACGGCTGACAGTTGCCAGCTTCTTGTCGGGGCTCGCCCGCTCGGCGATCACAGTAGTGCATCACCGTAGTAAGAAGCCGGCTTCTTAATTAAAAGTGCTCGAGTTAACAGAAAATGCAAGCTGCAAGAAGCCGGCTTCTTACGGCTTCCTCACCAAAATTCGCCTAGTAAGCAAACACGTTTTCGGTTGGTGATCGCGTACCGCATATTTCCTTACAAACAGGATGCCTTTATCGCCTCGCACACGCCGTCCACTGTGTATTGGTGACTTGACGTGATGCATTTGAGTGTGTATAATTAAAATCATGGTGAAGCTAGTGCACGAGAGGAGCCATTTTTGTGTTTGGTGCTTCTGTAAACTGAGGGAGGATGCAACTTTGCGCGGAAAACTGTAAGCTACACTATTTTCAGCTGGTCCTTTTTGCGAGTTTTTCACATATTTTCTTCGGTAATATTTCCAGATGAACACCGAACTTCCTTTGGTGGACGAAACTGTTTTTTCTGGTGAGTTTTGATGTGTTTTGAATTAATCTGCTAACCGTTTCTGTCGCAATAAACTTTTTTTCTCTTTTTTTTGTGATTTGCAACAAAACGGACAAAAAACAAATTCAACCTAACCTAACCGAACCTATACCTAACCTAACCTAACCTAACCTAACCTAACCTAACCTAACCTAACCTAACCTATACCTAACCTAACCTATACCTAACCTAACCTAACCTAACCTATACCTAACCTAACCTATACCTAACCTAACCTATACCTAACCTAACCTATACCTAACCTAACCTAACCTAACCTAACCTATACCTAACCTAACCTAACCTAACCTAACCTAACCTATACCTACCGAACTAAAAAAAAAATAAAAACCAACTTACACTAACCTAACTATACCTAACACTAACTAACCTAACTAACTACCTAACCTAACTAACCTAACTACCTAACCTAAACTAACCTTTACTACTAACTAAAAAAAAAAAAAAAATTGCGACAAACCGGTTACATTTCATTCAAACACATAAAACTCACCAGAATAAATGTCTTCGTCCATACATAGTGAATTCGGTGTTCATCTGGAATAATACCTTTTCTTCATCTCAAACCTCTTTTCTTTTCTCTTTTGAGTTTCTTTGTTTCCTATAAACTTTTTAGTTTATTTGTTTCTCTTTTTTCATTATTCATCAATTACACGATTATTTATTTTACTGATACATGAAGTCGCCATCTGATTCTTGTTATGTACGACGTGTGTGCGTATCTTACTTGTACATCATGATTCAGAAGTTAGAAGGGCCTATCTGGGAAGTGTCATTGTGTCTTTTGTGTCATATTAGGGCTATAAATGAACAAATTACAAAAATAAAACCGAGTGGCGACCTCACTATACCTACTACAGTAAAGTCGCCAGCTAGTATTTTAACCCAATAGTTGAGTCGCCACTCTGGGGAATTCAGGGAAATTAGAGGTAAAGTAAAACAAGTCTCTATATATATTAGCTGCGGAAGATGCTTGGATATATAAAAATTCCTCTGCCAACGTGAAAATAAGTTCTATTCAAGTTTGAAAGATCTGGCAAGTCTTGTGTCCCGTCGCCCGAAAAGCTACTGTTTACTGTCTGTCATCGCGCGAAGAAAAACGTGAGAAGCAAAATGCGCAACAGTTATATTTGCAGCTACAAAGCATAAAACAACGCTGAAACAGGGTAGATTATACAGCCATGATATAAACTACTGTGTAACATCTTCAGTGGCACATAAAAATCAGTAGTAATGCTATAATTCGTAATATTTGGCGCCTGGCGACTTCACTGTAGGTGGCGACTTCACTGTTATCTACGGTAGCTTAAGCTGATACGTACGTACATACACATTTATTACTTATTGCTATCCCTCTATAGCGTTTTTGGTCATACTTTACCATACGTCTAAACCTAATTTACCTAACATAAAATAACCTAAAATACCACCCTATAGTGGTTATATATCTTATATTTATCCGTTACCGTTATATTTGTCCGAGTACAGTCCGCGTCGTCTGTTTGTTTACATCCATCCATAGACCACTGTATACCTTTTTGTTGACACTCGATCTCTTGCTCAGCCTCTCTGGGTCTGGGTCTGTTCTGGGTCTGGGTCTGGGTGACTGCGCTATTCTTCTCTCTCTCTCTCTCTCTCTCTCTCTCTCTCTCTCTCCTCTCTCTCCTCTCTCTCTCTCTCTCTCTCTCTCTCTCTCTCTCTCTCTCTCCTCTCTCTCTCTCTCTCTCTCTCCTCTCTCTCTCTCTCTCTCTCTCTCTCTCTCTCTCTCTCTCTCTCTCTCTCTCTCTCTCTCTCTCTCTCTCTCTCTCTCTCTCTCTCTCTCTCTCTCTCTCTCTCTCTCTCTCTCTCTCTCTTATTATTCTATTAACCATTTTCTATTGCTTCCTATCTACTTATTATTATCCTTTCCTTCGTCTTATACACAGTGGTCTATGATCCATCCCATCATCCATTACATCCGGGTCTTGCTTTGGTTCATGGTGGTAAAAAGAGGAGGAAGAGGAGCGTTTTTGAGTGCCTGCAGGGGACGGCTTTATAATTTATGGTTCTTTATTTCATCTTTTCATGACGGGCTTGTAAATGAATGGTATGTTGCAGTGCATGACTCCATGTATCCTTCATTTTATTCATTCACCTGCTTATTTATTTGTTGTATTTTGTACTTTTTAATTTTTCACGTGTGTGTGCAGTGTGTGTGTGTGTGTGTGTGTGTGTGTGTGATAATTACAATTGCAATTCCAATAATCAACTACAGTAACAACAGTAAGAACTTCTACTACTACTACTACTACTACTACTACTACTACTACTACTACTACTACTACTACTACTACTACTACTACTATATATATCTACTCTATACTACTCTACTATACTATATTATACACTACAACTACTATTACTACTTATTTACTTTTAATTATTACTACTTCTACTCATATATTTATTTACTGTACTACTGTACTGCTCGTCTATGTATTTATGCTACTTAGTATGTATTTAGTATTACTACTATACAATCACTTACCTAATACTAACTATATACATACTACTACTACTACTACTACTACTACTACTACTACTACTACTACTACTACTACTACTATGACTACAACAACAAAGCAGTTCACTTGCCACGTTGACACTCACTTGGGTGGCTCCCTGGTGGGCTTCCCTGTCCCTAAATCTCATAAATCGACATCAGGCTCATTGGAAGCCCTGTTCTGCTATGTCCTCCGTGACGCATCAAACACAAACAAATATAGTGTCTCACTATAAAACATAGATATAGGATAGAGATGTGACCTTCACAAAAAATAAAATGGCCAAACAAATGCTTGCAGATATTTAAGTGAACTCAAATTTGATCTGTGTCCTTTCTTAATAAGGCAAAAAATTCTTCCCCTGCTGCTTACGACTGTTTTGTGTCCGAGAAGGATACTAACTTCTCTAAATGTCGGCTGTATTAACATAGTTAACCTATGATGCACTTTAACAAAAGGAACAACATATTTAAACATGAGACTTAAGTTAGAAGAATTTGACTTGTTAAAAAAAGACTAAGATAAGTGGTAAAGGATGTTGGATGAATTTGCACGAATTTATTGAGGAAGCGAGGTCCTATAGAGAAGGTTATTATTATTTTGGTTGGAAGGTTGTTATTATTATTACAGAGGTTACTATATAGAGGTTTATGGAGAGAGGTTTTCTGTTAACGCTGGATTGATGTATTTTCGGCTCCACACCACCCGTCTTCTATAAAAAAAAAAAAGTGAAGCTATATGAACGGGAAATATCAGAAATGTATCAAGAGTCACTCCAAGGTTTGATACTGAATCTATATAACTGGCTTAAGATGATTAATTATAGAGTAAAAACCAAATCTATATAACTGGCTGAAGATGATTAATTATAGAGTAAAAACCAAATCTATATAACTGGCTTAAGATGATTAATTATAGAGTAAAAACCAAATCTAGATCAATCTGCTGAACATTTGCCATTTGCCAAACACGAACACGACACATGTTATAAGCGCCTCCTATGAAGATGACATTTGAAAAGATCATATTAATATCAGTTTGGCATGCGGTCATATAGTGTTCCATCTCATTAGGGAAACAAGTCATAAGCATCACATACCATGGAGAAACATCATAAGAGGGATGTTTATCAATATAGAAGTAAATAGATGCAGTAAATTCGTACATTATATAACCCCTTTGCTTAACGGCCTTAACCCTTTCACGCCCAGATCTTTCCTTTGCTATATAAAATTGTCTGTTGTCGAGCCATAAAATAACGAAAGTCACTGAATATACCACATGAGTTAGTGGACAAGGATACTAAACAGGTCATAGCTATAAAACATTGCTTATAGTCACTACAAATCGTCTAATGGTACCCAAATTACAATGGAAATTACGCTCTGGGCCTGAAGGGGTTAATCCTATAGTTGGTAAAGGTCAATTTCACACTACCAGACTCATGTTGCGCCAAGGACAAAATGAATGAGTACTAAGTGATATGGATTCAGCGTAAATATTTAAAGAGTATAATAGTTAAAGATGATCAGTAAGTCAAATGTAAATAAGTTGTTAAGAAGTAAAATAGCAACAAAATAGTTCAACAAGTTCGACATTTTTTTTTCTTACTTAGCTATATGTAGTTTGACCTTGATGGGGGAACGACGTGTGTGTGTGTGTGTGTGTGTGTGTGTGTGTGTGTGTGTGTGTGTGTGTGTGTGTGTGTGTGTGGTTATGAACGGTGGAGTTTTTCTTTGATTATTGTATACTCCTAGATCAAGAATATTGTTAGGTCTCATTATGTATAGACTAATTATTACACACACACACACACACACACACACACACACACACACACACACACACACACACACACACACAGACACACACACACACGCACAGACGCCACACCCAGCACAGACATGAAGGTGGGGGTGTAGGGAAGGGGGGAAGGGGGGGGGGGGGGGGGGGGGCGTCGTACCCCCCGCACCATGCCCTTCGTCTGTCTTTGTTTCCTTGTTTGCAAAGCTTTGGCGTAATAGAATATTGCACCGCAGCCTGATGTGGCTTCGTGTGTGTGTGTGTGTGTGTGTGTGTGTGTGTGTGTGTGTGTGTGTGTGTGTGTGTGTGAGGATATTTGGACAAAACTAATGTTCTCGTCGTCCTTGTTTGATGTTCTTGTTATTGTTGTTTTTGTTGTTCCTCTTATCATTATCATTAGTATATAGTATTATTAATATCATTATTATTTATATTATTATTATTATCATTATTATTGTTGCTATTGCTGCTTAATTTCGAGTGATTTCTTCGTGCAAACTCGTGGAATGTAAAGGGGAGTGCTCATAACTTCCTATTTTTTGTTTTATTTCAACAAAATGTGAGTTAATTGATGCCAAGAGGCTTAGTTTTTCTTCTTTTCCTTTGTCTTCAATTTCCGCTTTAGAGGAGGAGGAGGAGGAGGAGGAGGAGGAGGAGGAACGAGTAATAAGTAATTTAAGGAATGAAGTAAAAGAAGAAAATGAGAAAAAATGCAGAAAGGTCAGGAGGGACAAGGACATAAAGGATAGAAGCGGGTGGAGGCGGGATGGTGTGCATGAAGGCACGTCACGGATGGCGAGGCAAGGGAGGGGGATTACATAGAGGAGGAGGAGGAGGAGGAGGAGGAGGAGGAGCAGGAGGAGGAGGAAGAAAAGGTGACCCAAGGTGGCAAACGTTGGCCAGCTTCTCGTTGTTGAAGGTCACGCGAAGGATGGATGACCTTGCTGTCACCTTCACCGCCCAATCTCCACATACGCACACACTCACACGCACACACGCAGCCGCTGGTGTGTGTATCAGTGTGTACATAACCGTGGCTTTGAACCTCGTGTGTACGCCTTTACGTGTGCGTGTTGGTTTGTTGACGCGTGACGTATGGGCGACGCAGGGTACTCACGAGGAGCGTTTGACCGCTGTCTAGGTCATGTATTTCATCAGCCTGCTTACGTCGGGCCACGTGGGCGGGCGGCTGCAAGGTGTCACCAGCGTAGAGGCGCGGCAGCATCCTTCCAGACCCCCTCCCCACGCCCCCTACGTGACGTGGACGGGGTGGGGACAGGCGTGGGGGGCGGCACTCCAGGGCACGCTGGGTATGGCTGTGGGTGGTCAGGTAAATCATGTCTGAATCACGTCGAGTAAGCGGCAGCCACACCTCTGGCGGGCCGGCGCCTTATTGGCTGCTTCCAGGGGCGGGACTCTTGCGTCAGGCGGCGTTCTCTGATTCAAACTGTGGATGATGAAATCCTTTTGCTAAGAATCGCCATGTGACATGTCTTGGCATGGGTGGTGGGAGACGTGGGGGCGTGGGAGGACGGTCCGGCGATTACTGTAGTCAGAGGCCAATTTAAGCTGACTCGTTGACGAAAATTGGAAGATGCTGTTTTGGCGCCAAAAGTGTGTAGAGTTGCATCATGATGACGAGGGGCTCGCCTCACCCCTGCTCGACCCCCCCCCCCGTACCCATGGTCTGGGGGAGCCAAGGCTGGTCATCGCACAGTCGATATGAGCCGATATGAAAATGTATTTACTCACCATATATTTGCTTAAACTCGGCGATGGCGGCGACCTGGCGGCGACACTTCCATCTCAGGGCAGCTCTCGACCCGCCCTGGCGATGTTCCCGGCGTGAGGCAGACGGCGGCACCTGTAGCTGATGAATGGTTCGTAAAAACACGACGAAACATCGCACTCGAGGCTGCCGACGTGAGCGGGGGAGTACCTGCCTCCGCGCATGGCCAGTCTGGGGCGGCGGGATCAATAAAGGCTCTACTTAACCCCACGAGGCAGCCCGCGTTCCGGAGTGTGTTCCCTACCGCCCTAGTGATCACCCTCGCACCCGCACCTCAACGTCCTCTGCGCTATCGGTCTCGTCCGCGTGACTCCCGCCTGTAGGTGACTCCAGCCCGCCCACGCCCGTCCCGCCGTCCGCCCTCCATCCGGCGAATTCGGTGCCCATTTGAGGCTCCCACAGCCCGCCGCCGCAACTATGACCGACGAGGGGCCCGCCGCGCCTGATCCCAAGACCTCCCCGACGAAGGACAAGGACAAGGAGGCTTCCGTGGACAACAGTACGGCGGCTAACACTGCCAAACCAGCGGCGGTAGAGGCCCCAGTCGTGGCTGCGGACCCACAGCAAAAGCAGCCGCAACAAGAACAGCCAAAAGAACAACAGCCAAAAGAACAACAGCAGCAAAAAGAACAACAGCCAAAAGAACCACAGCAAAAAGAACCACAGCAACAAGAGCAGCAGCAAAAAAAAGAACAACCAGAACAACAGGAAAAGAAACAGCTGGAGGAGCAGACGAAGCAGCCTCTGCAGCAGAAGGAATCCGACGACGCTAAAACCGCCGTGGACACAACAGCTGTAGGTATTGCGTCCTGTTGTTGAGCTGCATGACGGGCCCCACAGCCTGGCCGCTGCGGTGCGCAGGGCGAGCACACTGCCTGCCTGCCCGGCCCATTCATGGCGCTGAAGGGCCCGGCACGTGTTAAGTGACCACGCACGCAGGAAGGATGTCTGTTGCACGCATTCATCCATACACTGTGTTGGTGTTCCGTGCTATCAGATCTGTGACACACACACACACACACACACACACACACACACACACACACACACACACACACACACACACACACACACACACACACACCGAGACACACACATACTACACACCGAGACACACACACAGAGGGAACTCCGTAGTGTAAGGTAGCACGCTCGGCTCACAAACCGAGAAGTCCCGGGTTCGATCCCCGGCGGAGCGAAGACAGATGGGCAGTCTTCTTAAAACCGGCCCTGTCCACTCAGCAGTGATGGTACCGGTGTTTAGCCGGGGGTTTGTGACCCGCCTCCCGGGTGGTGGTGTTCGGCCAACACTAAGGATGAATGAGAAAATAAATGTTGATATGGAGACTGGGCCATACGAGCGTTGCTCTGACCCTGTAAAATACAACTAGATGAATACACACACACACACACACACACACACACACACACACACACACACACACACACACACACACACACACCACACACACACACCCCAACGACCACACACAATACAACAACAACACAACAAAACATATGGTACAGGAGATGCCCGCCAGTGATCCATATTAAATCAATGTAGCTACAGTACCTATTGACCTATTGAGATAAGGCAGTGTGTGCGTGTGTGTGTTGTGTGTGTGCAGAGAGAGAGAGAAAAAGAGAGAGAGAGAGAGAGGGTTTAAAGCTCTTAGTTCCACACACACACACACCCATGCACCCCCCCCCCCCCACACACACACACACATACACACACACTACACACACACACACACACACACACACACACACACACACACACACACACACACGACAGACTACACTCTCTCGCAGCCTCGACCTGCATACTTATTTTCTCTCAACTCTCATCTTATGCCGAGCCGTTCGCATTCCCTCCTCCGTTACCTCTATTCGTTGCTCTCCTCTCTCTCTCTCTCTCCTCTCTCTCTCTCTCTCTCTCTCTCTCTCTCTCTCTCTCCTCTCTCTCTCTCTCTCTCTCTCTCTCTCTCTGTTGGCGGAAGATCATGTATCTCCTCCTCCTCCTCCTCCTCCTCCTCCTATTTCCTCCTCCTCTCCTCCTCCTCCTCCTCCTATGTATTCCTCCTCCTCCTCCTCCTCCTATGTATTCCTCCTCCTCCTCCTCCTCCTCCTCCTCCTCCTCCTCCTCCTCCTCCTCCTCCTCCTCCTCCTCCTCCTCCTCCTCTTCCTTCTCCTCCTCCTTCGCCTCTAATAACTCTAAGGACGCAAGCAATAAAAAGTGTAACTGCATACGATGATGAAGAGAGAGAGAGAGAGAGAGAGAGAGAGAGAGAGAGAGAGAGAGAGAGAGAGAGAGAGAGAGAGAGAGAGAGAGAGAGAGAGAGAGAGAGAGAGAGAGAGAGAGAACCAAAAATAATGTTACAAAATATTTTACTCCATGACTTTACAATGTACTTTTTTTCTGATCGATGTTTTCATTAGACAATATTTCTAATCGCTTCTCACGTTCATATCTTTCTGTCTTCTTCACTTTCACGCAGCCCAATCAGGGAGGAGAGCAATTACAGGTATGTTGTTGATCTGTGTTCATCTGTCGACTCCACTCTCACCCTCACCCCCCCCTATACACCCTCTTATTATACCTGTGTTAGCATGAGGGGTTTAGTTATCAGTATGTGTTATTACTAAGTTGTATTTACTTACTTGTACCACACAGGTCCTGAACTACGTATATTTTGTGGTCCTCTTTTATATACCTATATCCAAGATTAACCCCTTCACGCCCGGATCTTTCCTTTGCTATAAAAAAAATGTCTGTTGTTAGCCATAAAATTACGAAAACTAACTAAATATACAAATTAGCTAATGGACAAGGATATTAAACAGGTCTTAGCTATAAAATGTTGCTTATATTCACTAAAGATCGTCTAATGGTACCCAAATTACAATGGAAATTATGTTCTGGGTCTCAAGGGATTAATAGACACTACTATGTATATATTAAAAGTCTATCGATCTTGCCAATATCTATCCACATATCATCTATTTTTCTTTAAATTGATGTATACTCCTCTCAGCCTCTCAGCTATCACCTCTTCCTTTAGTCCTAGTATGTGTGTGTGTGTGTGTGTGTGTGTGTGTGTGTGTGTGTGTGTGTGTGTGTGTGTGTGAGAGACAGTGTGAGTGTGTGTTTACCTATAGGTGTAGTATACAGGGCCTGGAGTATACTCATGTGGTCCTTTCTACGTATCTATATCTATCCAGTTTTTCTTAAATTGATGTACACTTCTCTCAGCTATCACCTCTTCCTTTAGTCCTAGTGTGTGTGAGTGTGTGTATTTACCTAGTTGTAGTACACAGGGCCTAAGTTATATTCGTGTGGTCCTGCCTCTGTATCTTTGTATATATATATTTTTTTCCCCTTAACCCCTTCACGCCCAGATTTTTCCTTTGCTATAAAAAGGAAAGGAGGGGAAGGGAGGGGGAGAGGTAGGGCAATAATAATAATTGTCGTGATTATTATAGAGAGTAAAGGGGGAGGGGTGGCAGGAGGGGGAGAGGTAGGGTAATATTGTATGTTGTCGAGCCATAAAATTACGAAAAGTGACAAAATAAACCAAATTAGTTAGTGGTCAAGGATACTATACAGGTCCTATCTATTAAAACATTACTTATATTCACTAAAAATCATATAATGGTACTCATATTACAATGAAAAATACGTTCTGGGCCTCAAGGGGTTTAATTGGTGTACACGTCTTGCTGCTTAAATCTCTCCTTCAAGTCAGTTCTAAAAGTCTATACTTCTATGGGGGAATCTGTACATATTTGTGTTATTTCAAGCATCTTCCTTATTCGTATCTTTCTTGTGTCCTCTAATATCCTGACTTTTTTTTTCTCCAAGCAATACATTCTTTTTAATCCTGGTTGAGGACGGATTCAAGCTGGAAAAGCGTAGATTTAAAAAGGAAATAGGGAAAAACTGGTTCACAAATAGGGTGGTAAATGATTGGAATGGACTAAGTCGTCAGGTGGTCAGTGCGGAGTCAATAGGGATCTTTAAAAGGAGTCTGGATAAATTCATGGATGGGGAAGAGAGGTGGATGTAGGTAGTGTTAAGTAACAGGAACTACCACGTGTAGGTCTCACGGCCTCTTGTAGCTTCCTTATTTTCTTATGTTCTTATGTCTTATGTAATCCTCTGAGTAATTTATCAGTTTGTGTATTTCAACTAAGTCTCCTACTCGTTTATTTTATCAAGTGTTGGCAGTTTAATTTTCTCTACTCTTTCTTTGTAGTTTGGTAGGTTTTTTACTCTCTTTGTAGGTTATGTTTTTCTCTTTTGTTTTCAGGTGTGATGTGTGGAGTTATATAACTTTATCTTTTTTTAATATTTTGGTGGTGGTCGATAATGATGGGTCAGCTGCTTCACAGATATCGTGATTATTACTGTGATAAATGGTGTGAGCGTGCAGCTGGTACACACACACACACACACACACACACACACACACACACACACCACACACAAACACACTTGTCCTGCTTCCCTCATAATATGTAGAGCATTTAATCTCTCTCTCTCTCTCTCTCTCTCTCTCTCTCTCTCTCTCTCTCTCTCTCTCTCTCTCTCTCTCTCTCTCTCTCTCTCTCTCTCTCTCTCTCTCTCTCTCTCTCTCTCTCTCTCTCTCTCTCGCAGTTATCTTCTCTTATCACTATTATTTTCCCCGTTTCAAGTGTTTATACTTTTACAAAGACATGATCAGGCTTACGATGAAGATATCAGTGTGTGTGTGTGTGTGTGTGTGTGTGTGTGTGTGTGTGTGTGTGTGTGTGTGTGTGTGTGTGTGTGTACGTACCCGTGATCAGTAACGTGTAGTTGCATTGTTATCTCTGCGATCATCTGCCTCATTCGTGTTATATCCCTTCCTCTAACTCTTACTACCTCCCTCCCTGTCCCCTTCCATCCCTCCCACCATTCCCCAAACTACCTGTAATCATTCTCCTCTTTGTCCCTTGCACACCCTCCCCCCTTCCCCCCACCACATGATAGCCGGAGATAAAGGCTGAGTGGTGGAGGTGGGCAGCCCAGTGTCATCTCCACCACAATAACCTCGAGGAGCCGGCGGGACATCCATTCGAGTCACCCTGATTGTTCGCAGCATCACTTGTCGCATTTGTGGATATTTACTTACGCGCGCACTGGTCGGCGGGTTCTAATAAGTCACTGTCACCGCGGATATTGAAGTGTTGAGTCTTGAGTGATTAAAGACGAGGAGAAGAATAGACCAATAACGCCAGAAGGATTATTAAAACACCAGTGCCTTGTTTGTATTGATCTTGTTTTGTGTTCTTATCAAGCAACTCAAGCGTATGCACAATATATAAGAGACAGAAAAACGATAATTAAGAAGTAGAAACACTATCTCCGTGTCATTCAGTAGTGATATTCTTACGGTCTTTCATTGAGTCTTCATTATAATTTGATCTCAAGTGACGTTACCTTTCTTGTTATATATCTTCTCTCTCGCGCCCGTGTGTGTGTGTGAGTGTTTGTGTGTATCGTGGGTCGTTATATGCAGCCATGGGACAGGACGAGTACTCCATCTCCTTGAAGGAATTTGTAAAGGTGGGACTTGTATACATGGCGGGAGTGAAGACTTTGTATGATGACAGTATGACAGTGATGGAGAGAGAGTCATGTATGAGTATATTTAGGTAACACTTAAGGGAATGAGTTGTATGTAGGAGAATATGTATGTAAGGGGGTAATACGTTATATGAACCTTTATCGGGCGAGAAACCATATTTGGTAACTTAAGAGAAGAATGAGTGAGGAATAGGCTGCTTCAAGATTGTGATTAACCCCTTGAGACCCAGAACGTAAATTCCATTGTAATTTGGGTACCATTAGACGTTGTTTAGTTAATATAAGCAATATTGCGTAGATATGACCTGTTTAATATCCATTTCCACTAACTAATTTTGTATATTCAGTTACTTTTCGTTATCTTATGGCTCGACAACAGACTAGTTTATATAGCAAAGGAAAAATCTGGGCGAGAAGGGGTTCAGGGTACACTCTTAGAAAAGAAGGGTAGGAAAAGGGTAGAAAAAGGGTATTTGTAGTGATGAAATACTGCTACCCTTTTTCTACCCTTACAAATATACCCTTTCGGATTGACGCAAATATACCCTTTTCAAACCCTCTCTAATAAGGGTAGATAAAGGGTAGAGGAAGGGTATAATCGGCAGCATCTACCCTCCAGCCTGGACATAGGGTTTAAAAAGGGTAGTAATGGTGCGATGTAACAATTCGACCCTTAATATACCCCTTATTTCTGAGAGTGTAGAGAGAAGGGCGGAACACACGCAGAAGGAGGGGTGAGGAGGGTGTTCTGAAGGGGCAGGATGGGTGACGTGGGGGTTATGGTGGGATTGAAAAAATAGTCCAGTTATGAAGGCAAGGCGAAATGTTAATAGGAGAGGATGAGGCCAGTGTGATACTTGTAGGAGTGTTAAGGATTTGTAAGGTGCTCGTGGTAGGGGAAGGACGGGTTACCTATGTCACTGAAATTAGCTGTTTATTTGTGTGTGTGTGTGTGTGTGTGTGTGTGTGTGTGTGTGTTGTGTGTGTGTGTGTGTGTGTGTGTGTGTGTGTGTGTGTGTGTGTGTGTGTGTGTGTGTGTGTGTGTGTGTGTGTGTGGGAGGAGAGAGAGAAGAGAGAGAGAGAGAGAGAGAGAGAGAGAGAGAGAGAGAGAGAGAGAGAGAGAGAGAGAGAGAGAGAGATTTCAGGCAACACATTCCATTACATTCTCAATAAGACACAGTAATCGGTATACACATTCCACGCCATTGCCTTGACCTATTGACGTCTATGTATGCTATATAATGCATACAGGTATTCTTACACTGTCCTGTCACGCGAGGCAAGCACCGATATACATAATGACCTTCCTTGTGCTATGAGTGGAAAGGGGGAAGCCTTGTCAGGTGGAAGAGGGGGGGGAGAGGGAAGAGTATTGCTTGCTTGCTTGAGAACGAGGCAGAAGAGAAGTAATAATAACAATTGTCGTGGTAATGGTTATGCTAGACAGGGGAGTGGGATGGAAGGAGGGGGAGAGGTAGGGTAATAATACTAATTGTCATAGTAATGATTATAGAGAGTACAGGGGGAGGGATGGAGGGAGGGGGAGAGGTAGGGCAATAATAATAATTGTCGTAATGATTATAGAGAGTAAAGGGGGAGGGTGGAAGGAGGGGGAGAGGTAGGGTAGTTTTCTTGGAAGGGGGACGAGGGAGGAGGGGGAGGGGGAAGGTAGGAGGTAGATGTAATAGTTATATATTAGCTTATATGTATATTTATAGTTATATAATATCTTATACTTATAGTAGTTTATCGCTATAGCGCTGAAGGGGGAGGAGGGGGAGGGGGAGGGGGGGGGGTGAGTAGGACACATTGAGACAAACATGTTTACCGTTTACTATTATGATGTATGTAGGGGAGAGCCGCAGGTTGTATCGAGGGTAGGTTGCATCATTGCCTCTAACTCGCATGTTATCACACGTACATCGTCTTACTACTACTACTACTACTACTACTACTACTACTACTACTACTACTACTACTACTACTACTACTACTATAAACTACTACTACTACTACTACTACTATTATAAACTACTACTACTACTACTACTATACTACTACTACTACACTACTACTACTATATATACTACTACTACTACTACTATAAACTACTACTACTACAACTACAACAATAATAATAAGGAAAAAAGTTAATGCGAGTTAGAGGCAATGATGCAACCTACCCTCGATGCAACCTGCCCCGCTCTCCCCTACTTCGGGAGTCAGATTACTGTGTGGTGGTTGCAGCGACACGCTCTTAGAGGAAGAATAGGATCCCCACATGCCCTTAGGAATACACTATGGAGAATATATCTATACATCAAGCCCTTTGGATGAGCAGCAAGGATGTGGGATGACTTAGTGCAGGGAAATATAGACGTGTGAGGGAAGGTGCCATGGGGACGGTAGACGAATGTAGGACCTTTTGGCCACGGACGTTTTGGTCACGGGCAAAAACTAACCGTCTCACCAATCCTAGGTCTCTAGAAAACCTAACCTGACCTGACTTGACCTAACCTCAGCCTAACCTAACCTAACTTAACCTAACCAAAACGTCCGTGGCCGAAACGTCCGGTTACCACGACAGACACGCCCCTTCCTGACCCCATCCTCCCCCCGGCAAACCCACCTTCAGGAGGGTCGAGTAGAGACCGTCTATAATGTTATCACGTGTACAGGCGGCCAGGCTTTGTGAGACCTTGACGTAAAAGTGACGTGAGTGGCAGAAAACTACTGGAGGTTGGACCATTGATTCCCTTGCGCCACGGGTAACACTGTAATGGAAAGATTATTATTAACAGCTACTATGACGAACGCTCCATGAATTAACTACTAAGACGTGTACATTTTTGTCTTAATGCTTTCTTAGTCAAGACCCGAAATTATGTATAGTTTTTGCATCTATATATAATTATATACTCA
>JACEEZ010006509.1:305000-306246 GCA_016584305.1 Chionoecetes opilio
CTAAAGATAGTTATAGAAAGGAGGGTAATAGTAAAATTTGATAGAAAATAAAAAAGTTGAATAATAGATATTGATAGAAAGGATGATAATAGTATAGTTGATCGATAGATAGATAATGTTAGTAGATAGTTGTAAAAGGATGAAATTATAATTTGGGATAGATAGATAGATAGTTAAATAAATAGTTGCTAGCAAGGTTGATCATAGTATAAGTTGAGTAATAAGTATGAGACGTGAGGCCAAGTAGATCACCTTACTCCTAGTCTGCAGGCAAAAATATCAGGTGTCAGGGAGGATGAGGAAATGCCAGGTGTGTGCAAGAATCCAGGTACAAGTAATACAGGTACGACAGGCTACAGGTAGACTGGGGATGGGTTTTTTGCTGACGTCTGGGGCTGTGTGTGTGTGTGTGTGTGTGTGTGTGTGTGTGTGGTGTGTGTGTGTTGTGTGTGTGTGTGGTGTGTGTGGTAATCTGTGGGGGCCACCCTGGTATCATTTTTTTTTTTTCTCTCTCCTTCTTCCCTCTCTCTCTTTTTTCCCCTCTCTCTCTTTTTCCCCCCTCTCTCTCCTCTCTCTCTTCTCTCTCTCTCTCCTCTCTCTCCTCTCCCCCTCCCTCTCTCTCTCTCTCCCCCTCTCTTTTCTCTCTGTGATTCATTTTTTTGTTTTCAATTCAATATTGATTTTTCCCCCTTTTAACCTCCTCCCCCCCCTTTTATTTCCCTCCTTCCCCCTCCTCTCCCTCCTCCCCTCCTCCTCCCCCCCTCCCCCTCCTCCTCTTTTTCTCCTCCTCCTCCTCCCCCTCTCCTCCTCCCCCCTCCTCCTCCTCCCCCTCCCCCCATTTCCCTCCTCTGACTTCTTCTTTCGTACTGAAGGGTAGCCCATAAACCTGACCTCAAAAATGTAAAAACAAAAATAAAAAGCTCGGGCCACTTAAAACGCAAGTCTTAAAGTTCCGTCTCGTCATTTTTACCCCCCCAAAAAAAGGTGTTGGGAAAAGCCCCCAATCAAGGCGGCGCTCCTCCACCCGTCCCCCAAATAAAAACGCAGCATTTGGGCCCCCGCCACCCGCTGGGCCAATCGCGTTACTTTTTGCCATATTTTTTTGTCTTCCCTTGGTCGACACCATATCGGGTTGAAAAAGAGGAGAGAGAGGAGAGAGAGAGAGAGAGAGAGAGAGAGAAGGAGGAGAGAAGAGAGGGAAAAGGAGAGAGAGAGAAGAAAAAAAAAAATAAAGGGAAGGGAGAAA
>JACEEZ010006511.1:0-32554 GCA_016584305.1 Chionoecetes opilio
CATATGATCATTTGCCGCTATTATATTAAACTGATTGGGGAATTTTATGGTTTTTTTCAATTAGGCAGATAAGTAATTTTTTTAAGGGGTTTTGCCAGCCCATTAGCCGATTAATGAAAAAGGGCTGTTCACACTTTTAAAAAACTAATCTGAAATTTTACTTAAAAATGTAATCAAAAAATTTTACGTCGTTATCCAGTAATAAAATAAAAAGGAAAATAAAATTTGCTACGGACATTGTTTATTTCAAAAGTAAAAAAACTTTTCGTTTTTGGGTTTTTCTGCTGGTGTACGGGAACCTGAACGCTTGTAAAAGGTATTGGTTGCGGCGAACAGCATAACACCCACCCCTTGTGCGTTTTTCCCACAAAATTTTTTCAGTCATTTTCACTCACTGACACAACGCTCCGGGGATTCCAAAAAAACGTTCGTACTGCATTTTTTCTTCAGTCTTTCATATATAGGAAAACAAAAACTTTTAAAAACATTTTCTCATTGTTTCGACGGGTTTTAGGTGCCATTTTGGCTTTTTGGGGGTTTTTAAAAACCCTCTGAAATGGCTATCGAGTTGGATTTAGTGCTTGATCTGGGAACTGATTTCAAAAATATTTAACTAATCTGATTTTCCATGTTAATTCTCCTTCTAAAACCCTTTATTAGGTTACCTTGAGTTTGAATGTTTGAAAATTGTTTGGAACTTATTGAAAAAAGGGGGAAAAAGACCTTGTGTATCCCTATCTTTCCGGGGTTATTACAATGTTATTTTTTAATATAGGCTCTACTGCAAAATAGACAAACCTGTAACCTTTTCCATGAAAACTCCTTCCTTTACGTACTTCTCACTTTTTTTCTATGTATCTCGGGTGTTCCTGTTTAACTGAAATATTTGAAAAAAACGTATATGTAATTTTCTATAACTATTAAAAAACTTTTATAACAATTTTTAATCTTGAATGGGCCAATATGTGGGGTCCCGATTTGGATCTATGTATTTATATTTTAAATATTAATATAAAGAATTTTCCCACTTACAATCCTACCGGGGGCCCTCCGGAAAATTGCGTCAGTTCCCTTTGCTTTCCCATGATGAAAATTCAAAAGAAAATCAAATTTTTGTTTCATGTTTCCATAAAAATATTAAATTCTTGAAATTCTGTACTTTAAATTTTTTAACACAGAAAATTATCCCGTCTGAAATACACCCGGGCCTTGGGAGGGTACGGGGGTAAACTTCCGCGGCGGCCGCCGTTCGCCCTCTAAAAACCCTACGTCGGCCCGCCGGATGGTTAGCTGGGTTTTAAAAAAGCTGTTCGTCTCTTAAAGTCACTTTTGTGTCCTGTCTCAAAACCAAGAGTAAGACAGGGATCAAAAGCGCTTGAAGATCGATTTTTGCCCTTCGCCGGGTACCGCAACCCCAAAATACCCCCGCTGAGCGAGTCCATAACCCGTGGGTTTATGCCAATCCGCCGAAAGACTTTTTGCGTGACCCCCGTCATTATGGGCTGCGCTACCAAGATGAAAAAATTTTCCAAAATCTCAATGTCCTCGCCACCGCATAAACAGACTGTCTGCTTCATCTATAAGTCCCCAAAACACCGGGCCTTGGTCTTAGCCGGGAACCTCAAGCCCCAAAAAGGCTTTGCCTCCTCGTCAGCGTCTCGGAGCCCACCAGGACCCCCAAACACTCACAAAATTACTGCATCATCGCAAAAAAAAGTTAGTGATCTTGGTGTTGCCGAGGGATGTTCCACTCATTTTGATCTAAAACCTTGTCCAATACCCAGCCCCATACGCGTTAAAAAGTGAGGGGGGAAAGGCCACCTTCCCTCATTTCTGTATTCAAGGAAAGAACTGGATACACCGCCCCACCTTCCACCTCTCACCCCAAAAATGCAGACCATTATCAAATACTTATCACTGTACTCATTTTCTTTTGCAAAAAATGCCCTGAATGAGATATATGCATTTTTTTTTGGGCCAAAAATATGACGTGGCCCGGACGCGCTGTGATTGGTTGGACGTAGTCGCGCAAAACTCCCTTTTCCGCTTCCTTCTCTACCCGTTTCCCTCCCTTATACGGGACAAAGAAAAACACACTGTTTTTTTGTGCCAATCTGCTAAAACCCCACTTAAAACCCCAGGAGTGTTTCTATCTGGTCCAAAGACAAAAAAAGAAAACGGGGTGGATTTCATATAGGCGTGATTCCCCTGGGGGGAACAACATTTACTCGTGTGTGTGTGTGTGTGTGTGACACTGCGTGTGTGTATATCAAAAAGCTACTACGGTTGTGTTTGGTGTTTGTCTGTGTATGCAGTGTAAAAGTAAAAAACCCCTACCACCACATACACAACACCGCGCGTTGTTTTTTGTGATGCTGGGGGCCGGGGAAAGCATCCAAAAAAAATAATACCTGAAAAAAAGGAACTCAAGAGCCGTGGACTACCGAGGTAGTTCCTGTGTGATTGTGAATTTCCCCCTTTATCAGGGGCCCCAGGGGATTCATTATGTACTCCTGCGACTCACAGAAAAAAAGGTATAATGAAACGCCTTCCACCCCCCCCCCCCACACCACATCTGCAAGGCACACTGGCCTTCCACACACACACACACATATAAAATATATATTGTGTGTGTGTTATATTTCCCAGTTGTTTTCCATTGTAACAACAGGAAAAAAACTATGCTCTATTGTCCCGCCCTAATCTACTATTGCCAGTTTGCCCTTTTAAGTCCTGAAAACTTCTTGCTTGTGTTGTTGTGTGTGGTGGAAGGGGCCCGTGTCTCTTGAAAGGTTGTAGTGTGTTTTTTGGAAGGCGCTCTCATTCTCCTTTCTTTATGAATTCGTCTATGATGTGTATGTTGTGTTTGTGGAAGGCGCTCTCTTCTACCTGTTCTTCTATAAATTTTTCTATGATGTGTATGTATGTGTTTGGTGTAAGGCGTCTCATTCTACCTGTTCTTTTTGAATTCGTCATGATTGTATGTATGTTGTTGGTGTAAGGCGCCTCTTCTACCCTTTCTTTTATGAATTCGTCTTATGATTTTTATGTTGTGTTTGGTGAAGGTGCTCTCTTCTACCTTTCTTCTATGATTCGTCTATGATGTGATTGTGTGACGTGCGGGGGAAGGCCTCTCATCTACCTTTTTTCGAATTCGTCTATGATGTGTATTATTTGGGATTGGTGGGAAAGGGGCCCCCTCATTCTACCTTTCTTCTATGAATTTGTCTTGAGTGTATGTTGTGTTTGGTGAAGGCGCTCTCATTCTACCTGTTCTTCTATGAATTTGTCTATATGTGTATGTAGTGTGTTGGGGGTAAGGGGCCTCATTTTTACCCGTTCTTCTATGATTCGTCTATGTGTGTTGTGTGTGTTTGGTGGAAGGCCTCTCTTCACCTTTCTTCTTAATTCTCAGATGGTATGTGTGTGTACGTGCTGGGGGAAGGCGCTCTCATTCTACCTGTTTTTTCTATGAATTCGCTATGTGTTATGTTTTGTGTACGTGTTTGGGGGAAGGCGCTCTCATTTTACTGTTCTTTTATGAATTCGCCTATGTTGTGTGTGTGTGTGTGTTGGTGGGGGGCGCTCTCATTCTACTTTTTCTTTTTGAATTCGTCTTGATGTTTGTGGTGTGTGTGTTGGTGGAAGCGCTCTCATTCACCTGTTCTTCTATGATTCGTCTATGATGTGTGTGTGTGCAGGTGGAAGGGGCCCCTCTTCTAAAACCCGTTTTTCTATGATTCGTCTATCGTCCTAGCTGTGGCTACATGTCTTTAGGTTCATTTTTAGCTCTTTGTAAGGAGGGTTCGATGCCTAAAGTCATACTTCCCGTTTTTCATGGGGCCTTGTCCTGTCTAACCCCTTCTTACTTATAAACCGCTGATATATTCCAAAAAATGAAAACCTACCACAAAATTGAAGGGGGGATTATTGGCCCTCCCGCGGTAGTAGGGGTAAAGCAGTTAATGTTTTTGTGGGCGGGCCCGGGGCGGGCCCCTTGACAAATCTGGGGGTTTTTTGCGTCACAACATGGCGCCGGGCGTTTTGGGGCGCCAAATTTTCCTCCACTTAAAAAAGGCTGTATCTCAAAAATACTGCTCACATCAAAAATTCAGCTCACTGCCCTACTATATGAGTCTTGAAAATTTCCTCTATCGTTACCTCAAGTAAATAAATGGGCCCCTTTTGATCCTGTTTTTTTCTCAATAACTATACCTATCTACGACTTCTACAGGTTTTTTTCCCGAAAATTTTTCAGATTTTTAAATTTGTCTGGGAACATTGTTATTCTGTTTATACCAAAAATTTCCAAACAAAACTGAAAACCCCGCTGCTGGCAAAGGGGTGCGACGCAAGATGTCCTTGTTTTGCTTTCTTCAAGAGCTCTACAAGTATTATGTGAAAGGTTAGTATGCAAATACCAATCCAGATGGCTTTGTAAGGTATTATGTATTATTCTAGTGTTTGCCCATACTTCCCCCTCTTCCCCAAAACAAGCTTGGGGACCTGAGGGAAGCAGGATATTTGGCTGGAGTACAAAATATGCGTCGCCCTTGTTTGGGGGAAGTGGGAGAGTATGGGCAAACACTAGAATTTACCCAACAATCACCCGCTAATCCATCCTTACCTAATTTAATCTAACCTTCTAATGCGGGGGCTCCGCCCCCCCTAGACCCCCGGTAACCTAACAAAATTTTACCGTACCTCTAAGTGGGGGGGCTGGGTGGGGCTTGACACTCTGGACTAGACGACGACGTCCTCTAGACTTAGAAGAAATCCAATACATTTTCCCTAGATCTAGGAAATTTTTACAACACCCCTAACTATGCGGTTGCGACGCATATTTTGTACCCCAGCCAAATATCCTGCTTCCCTCAGGTCCCCAAGCTTGTTTTGGGGAAGAGGGGGGAGTATGGGCAAACACTAAAATAATACCTAGTATTTTTAAATGGCGAAGTTGAAGTTCATGCATATTTCTTCAGTCTCGTAATGGCATTTCTTTATGTGTTTTTACTGTTTTTTTATTTGATAATATTATAGAACAAACATTTAAGAAGATTACAGTATATCACATATACTGATAAACCAGTCTATATGATCCGTATATTATATATATATATATATATATATATATATATATATATATATTATATATATATATATATATATATATATATATATTGTGACGAAGGAGGGGGGGGGCAATCCCTCTTCCACTCTTTAGCCCGTCAGGGTGGCAAGTTGGTAGAGACGTGAGCTCGCAATGTGCAGCGTCCCTGTGCATTCGGTCAGCGGTTCGAGTCCGCCTAGTTCGTGCTGACGTGCGGCGCTTTGTATAGTCAATAACCTTGTAGTTTGGTACTTGCAAAGTGTCTAGATAGGATGAAAATCTTATCTTATCCACTCTTTAAACTTCGTCACACCCACCACTAACGGCTCGGGGCAATGGAAGGAGACGGGAAGGACTGAAGAGAGACACTTAACTGCTGTGCACGGCTTTTATTTCCCCCACATACCTACTATGAAAAAACACCCTCTGTAACACTGGGGGGCACGCGGGGCTAACCCCAAACCCCTCACGAGTCCACCCTGATATTCCTAGAAATTTTCTGAAAAGATGATGGTAAGGGGGATTCCCAGTCCGTAGTTTGCATACATTATTGGAACGAACAATACTGACGCATGGTACCGCCCTGCAATGGTGCCTTAAAATAAAAAAAAAAGTATTAAAACGATACAAATTTTTTTTTTCATATGCATTTGATGAAATAGCCTCCAAAAAATGGAAAATTTGGAACTCAACCCTCCGGCTTTGATGAAATAAACTACCGCACGAAATTGTATGCTTTTGTCTTCACTCTGAAAAGGTTCCAGCTGCGCTCAGCCCTTGGGTTAACCCAACGGCCCCGTATGAAATATGGGGCCTAAAAAAATTTCTAAGTCCAGTTAGGTTGGGTTTGGTTAGGGGATATTTGTGGTTCGGTTATTTGGTTAGGTTGGGTATTTGTGGGGGGTTTGGTAACTTTTGGTTAAAGGTTAGGAAATACTTTGGGGTTAAGGTTGGTTAGGTATTTTTTGTGGTTAAGGGTTTTTAAAGGGTATACTTTGGGTTAATTTTAGGTTGGTTAGGTATCTTTGTGGTTAAAGGGTTTTAGGTATAGGGAAGGGGGGCTTTGTGGTTAAGGTTAGGTTAGGTATCTTTGTGGTTAAAGGGTTGGGTTTGGGTTAGGTTAGGTTATATTTTGTGGGTAAGGTTAGGTTAGGTTTTCGGTTAGGTATATTTGGGGGTTAAGGTTTGGTTGGGTTAGGTATACTTTGTGGTTAAAGGTTAGGTTGGTAATTTTTTGTTTTAAAGGGTTAGGTTAGGTTAGATTTTTACATATAGTGACGGATTTTTTGGGGAGCCAAAACCTTATATTTGCTTCCCCCCCCCAAAAACCCCGTTTCCCTCCCAGTTCCCCCGGCTTGTTGGCTATGGGGGGAAAAAAAAGATGGGGGTGAAGGGACTTCTTCCAAAGTTTTAAAAAAATATTTATCAGACTTTAAATGAATTTTTGATCGTTCGTTATGGAAGTTTATCGTTGCTGAGAACGTTGTACCGTGGAAATCTTACCCCAAGCTGGCGACACCGCCGGGAAAGTAATTTCGAAAAACCTTACTCAGCTTATTCGCCCCCCATCATGCTCACTATAAAATAGTGTAAAATGATTAGATTAAAACGTGTTTTTTTTGCGTAGCGGGAAAGTGTGAACCCTGTCTTATCTCAAAATATACTCATGCTACCGGGAAAATATACTAGCCCCTTCCTGATTTTTCTTACCTGATTAAGCGTGATTGTGATTATGTAGCTTGGTTTTCGGCTCATTCTTAGTTTAAATGAATTAATTTGCAAGTCCCGTATATCCTATTTAAAGGGGTTGTAGCAACCAAAAAAAATTAAACCAAAAGGGGATTTTTTTACACAGGCCCGAAATTGCCTACAAAATTGGGGAGTTTGGTTTTCTGTTTACTTTTGGTTTTCTGGAAACATTCTCTCTATGAGCTTTCGTCGCAAAAAATTACTTTTGGAGATATAAATTTGTTCATGGGGAGGCAGAGAAAAAGTTTTTACATCACCCTCACCTTCTTCCCTTGACCTGCATCGCCTCGATTCTTCCTTTCCGGGGACACTTTTTTAATGAATTGGGCTTTTTTTAGGGGTTAAAAACGTGGGTAGGTAGGTTAGGTTCAAAGGTGGGGTTAGGGTTGGGGTTTTTTAGGTTAGGTTATGAGTAAAAAGGGGGGGTTAGGTTAGGCTAGGTTTTTAGTGAGTCAAAAGGTGGGGTTAGGTTTTTTTTGATTTTCATATCTCAGTGTACACCCTTCCTGTTAAAAAACCCTTTAATAATAATATCTTTTACAATTTTTCACATCGGGGGACTTCTAATTTTCGCAAATATTTCTTTTTCTTGATCTTGTATAGTCTCGGTTAAAATTAAAAAGTTTTTACCGTGTTTCTGCTTCATTGTTAAATACAGCAATAACTTATGGGTTAGGTTTTTAGGAAAAACAATGCCCTGTTAGGTTAGTAAACTAGGGGGGGAGATTCGTTTTTGGGATACATAACCCAATCTAAAACACACAGTTCAGTTTGTTAAAAAATCATCAAAGCTACCGGAAAAATATAGTTAGAATAAAAACGGAACTAAACCTAATCTAATATGGTGAGGACATGCCCAAAGCCCCCCTTTCCTTAATTTAAAACTAACAAACCAAACCTTTAAAAAACCTCAGCTTCCCAGTGATTAATTATTTTGACTTCCCATACCTTTTGTGATGATTTAATAAACTCTTAAAAGCAACAATGTCTTGCTTCTGTCAAGGGGGTAAAATAATAACAGGATTCCCAAAAAAAAAAAAGGTCAGTTCTTTCAAAAACACGGAAAAACTTCGGAAAATCTGAAAAAGGAGGGGGCCCAAAAAAACGAATTTTACCCCTTGGGCCATTTTAGGGTTTTTTTTTTTTTTTTTTTACTCTAGTCTACCGGAATTCTCTTTCCCATGGGCGAGAAACCCCTACATTTCACGCCGTCCAAGTATTCTTTTTTCTAGGACCGAGATACATATCATATTATTCTAGTGTTTGCCCAATTCCCCCATCTCCCGAAACAAGCTTGGGGACCTGAGGGGAAAGCAGGATTTTGACTGAGGTACAAATAGGCGTCGCAACCATTTTGAGTTAGGGTTGTAAAAAATTCCTAGATCTATTGTAAATGGATGGATTTCTTCCAACCCAGAGACTGTGAAACCCTTACGATCCCACAAACCTAAATTAAACCGGAGTGTCGAGAAAACCCACCCCCCCTCCCTAGGAAAGGGAGGTAGAATTTTTTCATGTTACCGAGGGGTTGAGGGGGGAGGACCCGCTGTAGGTTAGGTTTAAAATTTAAAGGGTTTGGAGGTTAGGTTGATTACGGGGTCGGGCAGCCGGATCCCTCCTAGGTTAGGTAGGTTAATCCGCTAGGAGGTTGGGTTAAATTTGGTTCTAAAAAAATTCCTAATCCGGGGGGAAAATCTAGATCTAGGGAAATTAACCCGTCTAGGAAAATTAACCCAATACGGGGAACCTCGTTTTATCCGGCACCCTCGGGGGGGGGGTGAGCGCATGCCGGATAAAACTTTTGCCGTTTTTTTTTGAGAGTTATCTTATGAAACCCCCCAAAAACCCTTTTTTTTTTTTTTTTTTTTTTTTTTTTTTTTTTTTTTTTTTTTTTCCATCCAAAGGGAACTGGCCAAAGGGCACAACAAAAATGGGTAACACAAAACCGCTTAGTTGGCAGTCCCCCATAAAGAAAACAGCCCGAGAATAAAAAAAAAAAGTGGGTGAGCCCCTTTAGTTTGGGAGGTGTCTTGTTACTCTTTTTTTGAAAAAATGTAAGCATAGGAAAGTGGAAAAAACAGAAAAAGGAAAAAGAGTTCCAGGTTTTCAGTGGAAAAAAAAAAAAAAAAAAAAAAAACCCGGGTCGATTAGTGCCGTTGTTTTGAGGGTGCCGTTTGTTTTAAATGCCGTTAAACGAGGTTCTCCTGTACGGGGATTTCGACTCTTAAACCTCAAAAATAATTGTTTCAACGTATTCTTTTTTCGCACCCCAAATGTCCCATATATCTAAAAAGATTTTACCTGTGCTTTTGTATACATAAACCCGACCATAACCTAACCTAATTTAAAACTTTACAACTTGGGGGTGGGGGATGATGGGGCGGTATAAAAAATATTTTTCCCGCTATAAACAAGAGGTAAATTTATTTAAAACACAAAAAGAAAATTGTCTTCGAAAAAAAGTGGGGGCCAATTTAAAAACTTTTATTCCGCTTTTTTCAACTGTTACAAGTGGAACTGTTGGGAAAAGTTTCCCCGCCGTCGATTGTTTTGGTATTTTTCTAGGGGTTGTCCCTACTTCCCTCTCTCCCCCAAAAAAAGCTTGGGGAATGGGGGATCTGGCTGGGGGATATAAAAGGACGAGAACTGTGGGATCGCTACTGCCGTTTTATACTAGTTTTCTGTATTTTTTTTTTTTATATACTGGGCGTATCAATCCCCTTCCCGTAACTTAAACTTTATACCACGAAAAAAATGTAAGTTTTTTAATAAGCATACAGACACCCCTCCCCCCTTTTAGGCCCCCCCATCCTTTTAAAGGTTTGGGTTTAAGGTCGGTTAGGGTTAAAAACTAGTCCGTGTCCCAAAAAAATGACGCGTAGTCCTCGTCCTTTTTACCATTTGGGGTACAAAATTAAAGTCGCAACCACATACTTTTTGAGTTGGGATAGCGTAAAAATTCCTTAATCTAGTGAAAATTTATTTGGGTTTTTTTTTTAAATCCAAGACGTGGGAAAATTACGCTCCTCACAAACAGAATGATGATCAGAGTGTGAGAACCCCCCCCCACCCCCCCCACTAAAGGGGAGGGTAACTTTTTTGGTTACCGGGGGGTCAAGGTTGGGCGGGAAACCCCCCCTCGTAGAAGGTTAGGTTGATAATCGGGTGTTTTTCGCTAGGAAGTAGGGTTGTTATCGGGGGGGGCTAAGGGGGCGAGCCCCCGTAGGAATTAGTTTAAATTTGCTTTTGGGTTAAATAATTACCGTTGGGCGAGGGGGGCAGAGCCCCCGGGGGATGTTGGTTTAAAACTGGGTGATAAAATTTCCCTAGCCCTAAGGGTTTCTGGCTCCTACATAAATCCTAAATCTTAATTGTAAATTTTCCGCAGTGCCGACGCATCATTTGCCCCCCCTGAAACCCCGCTTCCCGCAGGGCCCCAAACTTGCTTGGGGGGAAGGGGGGAGTAGGGCAAAAAGCTAGAAATTATAACCACGTACCATTCAAAAAACCCTACGCTGGGACTCCCCGATAATATTTAACAAAAAAAAAGCTGGGCGCAGTGTTTACATTCGGCAGTGTTCAACGGAAAATTTACACAACATACCAAATACATGTATATGTACGGGATAGGGGATATGTATATGATTCATAAATACATATATAATGCAAATCAAGGTATTGAAGCTTTTTAGTGATAGAAGAAAGTATCCTTCTCACAAAATCTATGTATATGTAATATCCTTTGTACTGCTGCTGTGACCAGCGTATAAGGCGTATAAAAATGATAGATTTCCTGAGAGAATAAATAGTGTATAGATTTTGATATAATAGCATTAACAGAAACATGGTTGGATATGTCAGGAAAGGTATTTGTTCTGGAAGTCGAGATAGCTGGGTATAAGTTATTTCACAAGGACAGAGTAGGCAGATGAGGTGGAGGAGTTGCGCTATATGCAAGAGATGCATTGCAGTGTTGTGTTAATAATGTTATAAAAACAGATGACAGCATAGAGTCTATATGGGTAGAGGTTACGGAGGGAACTGAGAAAATGGTTTTGGGTGTAGTGTATAGGCCTCCAAACTTATGTAAAGAGGATTCAGCTCCTATATGGGAAGAAATAAACAAGGCCTGCAGATATAATCGACTATGCGTGGTGGGAGATTTTAATCTTAGGAATATAGACTGGGATTTAATCATAGGTGACAGCGACGCAGATGAATTGTTAAATATAATCCAGGATAACTTCCTAAGTCAAGCAATCAAGGAGCCTACTAGAGGAGATAATATTCTAGATCTATTGCTGACAAATAGAGACAATTTAGTTACAAATGTAGAGGTCAGTGGGAATTTAGATAATAGCGACCATTATGAGATCAGATTTAGCTTAAAATGGGAAGTTGGAAAATTAAGTGGCAATAAGCATCGAATACCTAATTTTAGAAAGGCCAATTATGCAGGATTAAGAAGACACCTGGAGGTTATTAATAAGAGGTGTGGGATGGAGGGGAAGAAAGTTTCCCAGGATAACGACAGGGCGATGACAGCTGGAAAGGCCAATTTTGAAGGATTAGGAAGGCACCTGGAGGTAATTGGCATGGTTAGATATGGAAGTGAGGTCATAGCTGAGGAGGTAATTAGAGCGGTTAGACAGGGAAGTGAGGTCAGGGCTGAGGAGGTAATTAGAGAGGTTAGAAATGGAAGTGAGGATGGGGTTGAGGAGGATTATACCTCATTTGTAAGGAATATAATTGACGGACAGAAAAGAAATATTCCTTATAGAGAAATAAGGTCCAGAAAGAGTGATCCAAAATGGATGACCACCAATTTAAAACACAACATTGGAGTAAAAAGAAACATTTATTTAAGGTTCAAGGCAGGATTGGTAAACAAAGAACAGTATAACGTGATGGCAAGGATAGTGAAGAAATTAACTCAAGTTGCTAAGAACAATTATGAGATTAAAGTAGCAGGACAGGCGAAAAGGGACCCAAAAGGGTTCTATCAGATATATAAAACAAAGACAAGGGAATTAGTTGGGCTGTTAAGGTCAGGACAGGGTGAGGTCTTAAATACGGATGAGGATATGTGTAAGAGTCTAAATGATTATTTCTTAAGTTTTATTACGGAGGAGGATACACAGACGATACCTGATAGTGAACAGATGTTCAAAGGAAGCGATGAGGAGAAACTCAAAGATATTGTGATAACTAGGGAAATGGTGGAAAAGGGTATAGATAAAATGAAAATTTTTAAATCGCCAGGACCAGATGAAGCGTATATCCCAGGGTATTAAAGGAATGCAAGGAGGTTGTTAGTGAGTCGTTAGTGCACATTTTTAGGAAATCGGTTGAGATAGGCGATGTGCCATTATTGTGGAGGAAAGGAAATGTTGTTCCCATATTTAAGAAGGGAGACAGGGACTAAAGTCAAATTATCGACTGTAAGTCTAACATCAGTGTGTGGGTAAATTATTGGAATCTTTTATTGCAAAAAAACATTAGAGAGCACTTAGATAAACATAGTTTGATCAATGATTCACAACATGGATTCACCAAGGGTAGGTCATGTCTCACCAATTTATTGAGTTTTTATAGGAAAGTTTATGAGACGGCAGATAATGATAAGGATTATGATATAATATATCTGGACTTTAGTAAGGCATTGACAAAGTACCACACGAGCGACTCTTAAATAAGGTTAGGGCTCATGGAATAGATGGGAAGGTTCTTCATTGGATCAGAGCTTGGCTAAGTAATAGGCAACAAAGGGTTACAATTAATGATTCTAAATCTGAATGGGGACTGGTGACAAGTGGAGTTCCACAAGGGTCTGTTTTGGGTCCATTACTATTTTTGATTTACATCAACGACTTGGATAGTGGGATTAGCAGTGATATCAGCAAGTTTGCTGATGATACTAAGTTCGGTAGGATTATTGGATCACAGTCTGATGTAAACATATTGCAGGGAGACTTAGATAAACTTAACGAGTGGGCAGTCAGATGGCAGATGGAATTTAATATTGATAAATGCAGCGTTATGAATGTTGGTAGAAAAAACCCTGGTAATAGATATACCATAAGCAATGTATCGCTGAAAAAATCAGAAGGTGAAAAAGATCTTGGGGTGAGGGTGAGCCCAGACCTACGACCTAGGAAACAATGTATTGAGGCCAGAAATAGAGCTAATAGAGTATTAGGATTCATTACCAAAAGTGTTAAAAGTAGAAGTGCGGAAGTTATTCTAAAGCATTATCTGGCTCTAGTCAGGCCTCACCTAGACTATGCGGTTCAGTTTTGGTCTCCATATTACAGGAAGGATATAGCCTTGTTAGAAACAGTGCAGAGAAGGATGACCAAAATGATACAAGGGATGCGTAACTTTAGTTATGAGAGGAGATTGAAGTTATTAAAATTACACTCACTCGAGAGATGCAGAGTAAGGGGCGATCTGATAGAAGTTTTTAAGTGGATAAATGGATTTAATAAAGGAGAGGTAGGAAAAGTTTCTTACGGCTTTAACCAGGGTAGAGCAAGAGTAATGGATTCAAGCTGGAAAAGCGTAGAATTAGAAAGGAAATAGGGAAAAACTGGTTCACAAATAGGGTGGTGAATGAATGGAATGGTCTCAGTAGACAGGTAGTTAGTGCGGAGTCATTAGAGAGCTTTAAAGAGGAGCTGGATAGGTTCATGGATGGGGATGAAAGGTGGATGTAGGTAGTGTTAGGCGACAGGAACTACCACGTGTAGGCCTTCCGGCCTCTTGTAGCTTCCTTATTATCTTATGCTCTTATGTTCTTATGTATAATTTCAGGCCTGCCACCCACGGTTGATACATTATGATTTAAATATATCGATACAAAACAGTGAGACCCCCAAAAACTACAGATTATAATCGTATATATGTAATTTAGCATCATTGTATAGTAATAGCTGCGGTAAGGAGACTATTTATGTAATATTTTTCCCCTGCCATGTGCATGTTCCCGCATCGGTTTGTAATCTTGCCTCAGGCCTGCCCACCCACATTTAAGCTCCGCCCCTTCTCGAGGGCTAGAGATACCATCATGGTATTTGATGATCGCAATTGCGACGGTTTAAAATTTTCATCGTTTGGGAATCGCAATTGCGATAGACTAGGAATATGAGCCCAAATCTCACCCGGGGGGGCCGCCCTTGCCCGGCACACCTGTGTATCACTACGAGTCACTGTCTCACACGGGGGAAAGGGGGGGGACACATGCCAACACCCCGAGTCGTCTCTCTCAGGGCCCGCCCTTGCCCTCACACGGGGAAGGGGCAGGACACACGCCAACACCCATGAGTCACTGTCTCTCTCAGGGGCGCCGCCCTTTCCTGCTCGCCCACGAAAACACAGGCTCCCCCAGCGCCCCAGACTCACCCCACTGTTCTTCCGTGTACTACTACACGCCGTCCCCAACACACCCGTCGACTCAACACACTGTGTAGACGCGCTACACACACTGTACAGGGCGGGCCCCCCTATGCGCCGTGAACCTACCCCACAGTCGCCGCCACTGAGTTCCAAAGCACGCCGTGCCCAACAGGGCCACTGTCCCCCTTCGTCAGAAGAGGGAGACTGGGCTATTCAGGGCGGGGTTGCGGGGCGCAGTGGTCACGGTAAATCCGGGCGGGGGCGCCTGTCCACCCGACGTGGCTGTGTTTCTACTATCTCCTGCTTTGCCAAGCCATCACCACGTCGGTTCCCCCCATTCCTTGGGCCCAAAAGAGAAAGGACGTTTGGGGACCCGAACCGTGTGTCGAACCCCCCCCAGTGAGACCCCAGAGGGGAGAACGAAGGACCCTAGCCTTGTTCGCTAGTAGCAGCGAACAAGGCCCTTCGTAACAATATATTATATGAAGCCGAGCGGCCCTCCGACTTCAGGCCCTTGTGCAACAGGCCGATATTCCGTGCGCAGTCCAGATTTGCAGTGGTCTATTTTCCTATCTATATTAGTTATATACGACGCCCCTTTTTTTGGGTTTAAAACCACGGTGTCTCCTGTAACATATGAGCTCACTTGCATCACCTCATCTGACCAGATCAGTCAAGTCACACACACGCACAACCAAAAGCACACACACACAAAACACAGATAGATAGATAATAGATATTTTTTTGACCACAGCTTATACATAAATTACACATAATATCATTAATGAATAGACAAAACACTCAATGTCCAAAAAATGAAACATTCCCACAAATTTTGAGTAACAAACTGTAGTCCAAAAAAATAAAATTACTAAAAAACTACTACTACTATACGATAACTACTAACACATAAAATTCAACAAGCAGCCAGCTTGATCTACGTCCCTATGAAAGACAAAAAATGAAATAAACTATTAACGGAAAAGAAAATGCATTTCTTAAGTATAACTATTTAAAAATTCATGAATAATTTTGCATGTTATTACATCACTGAAATTAGAGAATACGTCATGAAAAGTATTAAATCTGTAAGGTTTCTAATGTTTGTGTTATGGGGCACACCTCTACCACATGTTGTTCTGTTTGTATGTCACCACATACACACAGGCGCTCCTCGATAGGAAGGCGACCACGTCCGCGCCTGTTCCAGCGTCCCCTTTCCCCTACTAAACTATGACCACAGACTCGAAAACGTGGAAACGACTATCCTATGTAGATCGTTAATTACATGTTTCTTTTCATAAATGTCATGTACTTTAAATTCAGGTTAATTGTTTTATATACATTGCATTTTGTTGGCTCAGAGTTAGCAATTGTAGTATGTATATTATACAACATAGAAGACATGTGAGGGACATTATTGTGTGTCATGTGGGCCACAAGTTTTCCAACCGGGGTATTTAAAGACATAACATACTTAAGAGCGAAGACAAAGGGTCATCGTTCATGTTACGTCTCTCTGACCACATACTATGATAAAACTGTGTTGTTGTGTCTTAGAAGGTCAGGCAGCGAGGGTATCCTAACTCAGCATAACATACATTATTGGTAGTGGCTCTCCTTACCCCTAACAACTCCTTCATGGCCCAATTGTACAACTTAATGATAGGTTTTACGTCAGCGCCTACCCAAGACTCACAGCCATACAGTAAAGACGACATAAGGGCAGCATCGACAAACGACGTTTTACAATAAAAGGAATGTCATTGTTTTTCGAATAAATGAGACAAATTTTAAAACATGACATAACTTGTTTTGTGCATGTATTTTCACAGCAGATGACACCGAACCGTCACAAGTGAAGGGAGTCCCAGATACACGTAGCTGCTGCAGGGCTCCACCACTAACCCGTTCACGCGCAGCGGCTCGGCGTCCCCTGCTTGACCGTTTATCACGAAAACTTTGTTTTACCTATATTTATCTTCATTCCATATTCATCACCAAAATTCTTTAATATACAAAACTTCTTTAACATGTTGTCCCTGGTCGTAGCAAGTATCACCGCATCATCCATATACAACAATATGTGCAGCCATTCTATAAATGTCTCAGGACTACAATTATCTCTCATCATTTTTACCAACTCGTCTACATCACACACACACACACACACACACACACACACACACACACACACACAACAAACCACACACACACACCACAACCACACCACACACCACACACACACACACACACACACACACCACACACACACACACACACACACACAACACACAACACACACAACAAACACACAACACACACCACACACACACACACACACACCACACACACACACACACACCACACACCACACACAACACACAACACACACACACACACACACCACACTCATTGGGATCCATGGTGTAAGGGATAGCACGCTCGGTTCACAACGAGAAGTCCCGGGTTCGATCCCGGGCGGAGCGGAAACGATGGGTGTTTCCTTAAAACCGGCCCTGTCCACCCAGCAGTGAATGGGTACGGGTGTTAGCCGGGGTTTGTGACCTGCTCCCGGGGTGCTGGCTTCGCCAACACAAGCACTAAGGATGAATGAAAAAATGTTGATTGGACGGGCAACGAGTGCTCTGGCCTGTAAAATCAACTAGATGGGAATACAAAACAACAACACACACCCACACGAAACAACGTAAAGGGGGTTTAAAGGGGCGGAACAGGAATAAAGGTTTTTAGGCCCCCTTCCGGCCTCTTGTTTTTCCCCTTTTTATTTATCCCTCTTTTTTTTTAAATGTAAAATTTTCCAGGCCTCCCAAACCCAGGGTTTTGATACATTATGATTTAAATATTCGAAAACAAAACGTAAACCCCCCCAAAAAACTACGATTATAATCGTAATATGAAAATTTAGCATCATTGTTAGTAATACTGCGGTAAGGAGACAAATTTATTATTTTTTTCCTCTGCCTGGGGCCATGTTCCGCATGGGTTTTTTGAAATCTTGCCTCGGGCCCGGGCCCATTTACTTTAAGCCCCCGCCCCTTCTCGAGGACTAAGAGATCCCATCATGGTATTTGATGTCGAAATTGCGCCCGGAAATTTTTTACTTTCGGGGTAATCGAAATTTCCCGATAGACTGGGAAAAATATGGCCCAGTCCCCCCCCCGGGGGGCGCCCCCCCTTCCCCCGGGCACCCCTGTGTATCACCCCCCGAGTCACTGTCCCAAAGGGGAAGGGGGCGGGACACCCCCCAAACACCCACGGTCAGTCCCCTCTCGGGGGCGCCCCCTTCCCCCTCACAGGGGGAAAGGGGGCAGGACCCCCCCAAACACCCAGGGTTCATTTGTCTCTCCGGGGGCCCGCCGCCCTTGCCTGCTCGCCCACGAACAGGCCCTCCCCCCCAGCGCACCAGACTCACCCCACTTTTTTCCCGTGAAACTACTACCCCCGCCCCCAAACACCCCTTTCGACTCAACCCTGTGTAGACGCGCTACACACACTGTAAAAGGGCGCCCCCATTCCCGCCGTGACCCTACCCCACAGTCCCGCCACGATTTCCCAAAGGCCCAACCCCGGGCCCCCAACGGGGCCACTCTCCCCCTTCGTCCGAAGGGGAACGGGCCCTATTCGCGGGGTTGCGGGGCGCAAATGTCACGGTAAATCCTGGGGGCGGGGGCGCCCCGTCCAACCCCCACGTGGCGTTTTTTTTCCCGTTTTTCTATCTCCTGCTTTGCCAAGCCATCACCACTTTGGTTCCCCCCCCTTTCCTTTTGGGCCCCTAGGAGGGAAAAGGGCTGGCACCCGAAAACCCTGTGGGCGAACCCCCCCCAGTGAGACCCCGAGGGAAGGGCGAAGGCCCTAGCCCCTTTTTCGGGTAGTACAAACGAACAAGGGCCCCTTTGTAACCCAAAATTATATAGAAGCCCGGGGGGGCCCTCCCACTTCGGCCCTTGTGCAACAGGCCGATATTCCCCTGCGCATCCGATTTGGGAGTGGTCCCAAAGTCCCCAGTCTTTTTTGTTAAAATCGCCCATTTTTATGTTAAAACCACGGGGTCTCCTGTAACAAAATGAGGGTCACTTTTCATCACCTCATCACCCCGATCAAGTCCAATTTCCCCCCACACACACACACGCCCCCCCCACACACCCACACAAACCACACCACACAAAACACACCCACAGAAAAAGATAATTTAGAAATTTTATTGACCACAGCTTTAAATAAAATTCACATAAAAATCATTAATGAATAGACAAAACCAATATCCAAAAAAAGAAACCTTCCCACAAAATTTTTGGGAAAAAACGTAGTCCAACAAAAAATTTAAATTAAATAAAAATACTACTCTACTGATAAACACTAAACACAAAAAATTTTAACAACAGCCCCGCTTGATCTCCCTCCCTATGAAAGACAAAAAAATTTAAATAAAAAATTTAACCGGAAAAAAATATGCATTTCTTAAGTAAAAACTATTTAAAAAATTCAAAATAATTTTTGGGAAAGTTATTACTAAATGAAATTTTGAGAAAACTTTATGAAAATAAATTAAAACTGTAAAAAGGGTTTTTAAGGGTTGTTTTTATGGGGCCACCCTCTTAAACCCCAAAAATTTTTTTCTGTTTGTATGTCCCACCTACACACAAGGGGGGCTCCCCGAGGGAAGGCGACCACGTCCGGCCTTTCCGCGTCCCGTTTCCCACTACAAACTATGACCACAGCTCGAAAACGTGTAAACGACATCCTATGTAATCGTTAATACTGTTTCTTTTCATAATGTCAGTATTTTAAATTCAGGGTTATTTTTTTATTCATTGCATCTTGTTCCCTCAATTGCATTGTATTAGTACTTTAAACAACATAGAGGACTGGGGGGGGACATTATTGTGTGTCATGTGGGCCACAAGTTTTAAAAGGGGTATTTAAAGACTAACATACTTAGAGGAAAACAAAGGGCATCTTTCATGTTACGCTCTGCCCCATCTATATAAAATGTGTTGTTTGTGTCTTAGGGGTCGGACGAGGGTATCCTAACTCGCAAAACATACATTTTGTAGTGGCTCTCCTTACCCTAAAAACTTTTTCAGGGCCCTTGTCCTTTAATGTGGGTTTCACTCCCCCCTCCCCAAGACCCCCATACAGTAAAGACGACATAAGGGCAGCTCGAAAAAACCTTTTTACAAAAAAAGGATGTCATTTTTTTTTTTCGAAAAATTTTAGACAAATTTTAAAAAACATAACTTGTTTTGGGGCATGTATTTTCCCCGATACACCCAAACCCAAAGTGAAAGGGAGTCCCATACACGTATGCCGGGGGTCCCCCAACCCTCCCCCCCGGGGGGGGGCCGGGGGTCCCCTTTTCCGACCCTTTTTTTTATATTTTATTTATTCCAACAAAATCCAAATCAAACCTTTTTTAAAGTTGTCCCTGGTCGTACAAATATCACCGATCATCCAAACAAATTTTTCAGCATTCTATAAAAGTCCAGGACTAAAATTTTTTTCCCCCCATTTTTTCCACTTCTTAAAAAAACAAAAAACACACACAACCCCACCAGGGAAAACACCCCACACCAAACCCCCCGACCCCCACGGAAACAACCAAAAACCCACCCCCCACCCACAGGAGGGACCACCTTTTTTCCCCCCCCCCCCCCAAAAAACAAAAGAAAAAAAAAATTGGGACGGGAAGAAGCGTTTTTCCCCGAAAATTGTGGATTCCCCCCCAAAAAAAAACCCAAAACCCCACCCCAAAAAAACCCCGTCCCCCCCCCGGGGCTTCCCGGGGTTTTTCCACAAAGGGCCCCCAGGGGAGGGGGGGGAATGGTTAAAAGGAATTCCCCCGGGCGTCCCCGGCCCAAAAAGGTTGGTGTTTTCCAAAACCCCCCCCCCACCGCAAAACCACCAACCCACCCCCCCCCCCCCCAACACAAAAAAAAAAAAAAAAAAACCCAACGACGGGCCCCCCTGAAAAAAAAAACTTATAAAAAAAGGTAAAAACCCCATCAATTCAACCGAAATCGGTTTTTCCGGGGGGAAAGGGGGGGGAAAAAAAAAAAGGGGGGGGGAAAAAAATGTTTGGGGGGGAAAAAAGGGGGGGGGGGTGGGGAAAACCCCCCCTACAAGTACCCCACCGCATATTGAACCCAACCAATTTTTTGTTGCAGCTTCTAAAATGGTCGCAGGACCTTACATATCCTTCCCATTTTTTGATACCATCGTTTTTACAATCACCCCCACCACCACCACACACATCCTTGGGTTTATCCTGGTGTGGGATATCACGCCTCGTTTCACCACCGAGAGTCCGGTTTCATCCGGGGCCGGACGGAAACAGATGGGTTGTTTCCCTTAAAACCCGGGGCCCCTGCCCCCAGCGTGTTGGGTACCTTTTGTTTAACCGGGTTTGTGAGGGCCTCCCGGTTCCCTTGGCTCACCACCAAACACAAAAAGTGGAATGATAAATGTTGTATTGGCGAGCACCCGGCCACACGAACCCCGTTTTCTCTCCCTTAAATATAGTGAGATGTGTAGCAACCCCAAAACAACACCCACAACCCCCAGCACCACACACGACAAGGAACAAACCACACGATCCCCCCCGTCTTCCCAATTTTTCCCAAATTTTATGTCTCTTTTTTAGGTTAGGGTTAGCACCCTTAAACACCGAGAATTCCCCGGGGTTTCACCCCCGGCGGAAACGAACTTGGCCTGTTTCCTTAAAAACCGGCCCGTCCACCAACGGGGGAATGGGTCCGGTTTTTGTTTTTACCGGGTTTTAAATTTTTTTTTGGGGTGTTGGCTTCCCCAATTTTTTTGAAAGTTTAAAATGGGAAAATTAATTTTTTATATGGGGGATCGAGATTTTGGTTAAAAAAGTGTGTAACTTGAAATGGTTAACAACCCAATACAATACATCATAGCCAGTATGTGATATTATTGTGAATATTTTCATCGTGTGGAGGATGAAGAGGGAGATGGAAGAGGAGGAGGAGGGAAAGAAATAGTATAGATGAAAAGAAAGAAAGGAGAGGGGAGAGAGAGAGAGAGAGAGAGAGAGAGAGAGGGGAAGAGAGAGAGAAGAGAGAGAGAGAGAGAAAGAAAAGGAAGGTAAAGGGGAGAGAGAGAGGAAAAGAGAAAAAGAGAGGGGAGAGAGAGAGAGAGAGGAGAGAGAAAGAAAGGAGAGGAGAGAAGAGAAAAGAGAGAGAGAGAGAGAGAAGAGAGATTTTATCTCGCCGGCGGGGTAACCTACACCGTGACTGCAGCAGAAAACATATCTGGCACACAGACCGTGGGGAAAATTAAGTGTTAGTGACGGGACCCATCATCTCCACAGTGCCAGTCTGTGTCATTTTGTCTTCATCTGTATCATATTATGGCTATACATTAACAAATTCAAAAATATCAACCGAGTGAGGGCCCTTTGGGTACGACTACAAAGATCGCAGCTAGTGTTTTTATCCTCCCCCCCGAAAAGGGGATGAGCGCTGTCTGTCGTCGCTCCCTTGGCCTTGGTCGCGCCAAAAAAAACGGTAGTGAAATTTGAAACCGTATATACTTGCAGATACAAGGCATAAAACAACGCTGAAGCAGGGTAGATTATACAGTCATGATATAAACTACTGTGTATCATCTTCAGTGGCACATACACAGCAGTAGTGATGCTATAATTCGTAATATTTGGCACCTGGCGACATCACTGCAGGTGGCGTCTACAGTGTTATCTACGGTAGACATATCTCAGTGTTCTGTACTTTACCAGAACACTCTTGATGTATTCATGGACACCAGAAATCGGTAACTGGTGGCGAAATATTACATCTAAAATTAAAAAACGGCAAAAAACTCACCTCAAAATTTAGCCGCGGGACATTAGTTTAAATCTCCCTCAGCTGTACGCTCCCATTTTCTCTAATACATATTAGAGGGATACCATTCTAAACCTATAAATGATATCCTTATGTACTGTACAGTTCCTCCCTAACTCACCCTACATTACAACGGTCCAGTTTACCCCGAGAGTGTTTTTGTCACCGTGGTAAATATTGACCAAAACTGAGCATTGATCATAAGAAAATGAGACAAGACAGAGCATTTCTGATATTTTCATGTTAAAGTGAAGGAAAAGCACTCTTTATACGCTTACTTACAAGGAGATACTCCGTCTCGTCTTTGCGTCCCATGAAAGTTCGCCAAATCAGCTGATTTTTTAAACAAACTTCGCCGACACTTTTTTTTGCTGTCATTTTACTCATTTTCTTTTTTGGTTCTTGGGTTCAGTTACATATCGATATTCATATTCATATTAATACTAGAAATGTAAAAATTGTTGTTTTACTGCATGGGATATTTAAAAACTGTTACACTCTTATTTATATAGAAACAAACACCAAAGCAAAGATGGCAGTCCGAATAGAACCGATCCGTTGGAAGGACCGGGCTACCCCGGTCGGCACTACATCCGAAGTCTGTTACATCGAGGTCCGTTATATCGAGGTTTGACTGTACGTACCACCGAAAATCTACCGCTATTTCAGCCAGAAAGTTAAGTTAGGTTAAATCAGGTTAGGTTAGGTTAGGTTAGGTTACATAAGAACATAAGAAAATAAGGAAGCTACAAGAGGCCGTGAGGCCTATACGTGGTAGTTCCTGTTCCTGTAAAAGGTTAGAGGTGGGGTTTGGTTTAGTAACAGAAGATATAGAGATAAAACGAAAATTATCAATACTATGGCAGTGTGAAGCTTAGCAGTGTTTGCGGGGCGGGTCTGGAGGGGCGGGGCGGGCCCCCCACCCCCCACACATGTAAACAAACATTGATTTCTGACAAAAATGAGACGGATTAATTCAAAACCCCCCAAAACTATTCAGGAAAACTGAGTTTTGGCCTCGAAATCGGTGATTGCCCAATAAGAAAAATTTACCAAGAGATTAAGGTAACACTAAGGTAACCATCTCTACCTTCTCAACCTGTCAGGGTGGCACGGTTGGTAGAGCTGCGGGTTCGCGTGCAGAGTCCCTGCATTCGCTCAGCGGTTCGAGCCCACCAAGTTCGTCCTGGTGTGGTGGCGCTATGTATAGTCAATAACCTTGTAGCTGGTACTTGCAAAGTGTCTAGATAGTATCAAAGTATCTTATCTTATATATCTCTACCTTCTTGTTATTGTTGAAGGGCACCGATGTCGGGATCGAAAATGTTCCCCATGGTTTACACCTGTGAATCTATCACAGTGGCGAGGGTTGATTAGTCTTCCTCAGGAAGGTAGAGGTCAAGGCATGATGGTATGGTGTGATTCGGCCTTGAGGCATATGAAAATGTGGCGCCGTGATGGGTCTTGGTGGTGTGATGTGTGGAAGGCTTCTGTCCCGTCTACAGGTACCGTTGCGGTCTTTTTACTAGCACTTTCCAGTTACAGTTTACAATTTCCTTATCCATAGAGATACTGGGGTGAGGATTGAGGGATCGAGGTGGTATAAAGGCCTACCCTGTCTCTCATCCCATACAGTGGAGAGCGACAGCGGGACTGCGAGAGGGGGGGTCATGTTTACATCTGACGGCCATCTTGGCAGCAGAAACCACCAACTTGTTGCCCCACCTCTTGTTTTCTCATAAACTCCAAATTTTTCTTGGTATTTTGCATTACTGTTGATATTATTAGTAACAGTTACAAATTTGTGTTCAGTGGTCTACTGCTCAACACAGATAGTTTGAGACCCCCTTAGTAATACACCACCGGCCATTCTGCATTCTCTACAAGTACCAACAACGCCAAATACTCCTGCTGAGCGAGTCCATAACACCGTGGGCTATGCCAATCCACCGTAAGACTTCTTGACGTGACCCGTCGTCATTATGGACTGTGCTACCAAGGTATGTAAAACTTTCCAAGATCTCAATGTCCTTGCCGCAAACATGAACAGACTGTACTGTTTCATCTAGTAAGCCTCCAAACACCTGGACCTTGGTCTTCAAAGCGTCACTATAAAAATCCTGCCTGCGCCACCACGGGCGAGGGCCAAGCATCACTGTCCACGAGTGAATCTCCAGGGCCTACCATCCCACCCCTGGAGGTTTACTGCCTACAGGCACTATAGGCCAAGATGTAAAAAAAAAAAAAAAAAAAATAATATATATATATATATATATATATATATATATATAATATATATATATATATATATATATATAATATAATAACATATACAGTCAAACCTCGATATAACGGACCTCGATGTAACGGATTTCGGATGTAACGGACTCCATTTGCGTGACAATTTATTTATTATTATTATTTTTTTTTGGCACATCAGACCGCTTATCGCTGCTCGAATTGTCAACTCAACATAATTGTATTATTTTCTCATTTTACTTTGGAATGCTTGGGTTTTAAGGAGTTTTGATGTATGACATATTAAGATATATAAGGAAGGAGCCTGTGTTGCTAGTGATTTAGTGGTAGAAGGTGTGTATTGTTTAAAATAGTGACTATTAGTGTTATGGCGTGGCCGCTGCTACGTCTCCCTGTCACCTCAACACCCTAAATCACCCTTATCTAAGGCGACACGCAGTGCTACACTGACCTAAATAGTGACACGTGTATAGAACTGCACTTCACAACCATATAATATATATAATAATGAGCATTAGTCATGATAATAAGCAATACCTTTGGAAGCCACGGCTAAATCTGGCTCGTAGTTTATTTACCTTCCACTAGAGCTTGAGCTTGACTAGCCAGACGGTGAGAGAAAGCATCAACATTTTAGGGATAACCCATCACTTTACAGGAGACTTTCTTCCTTTTTATCTATTTTCTGGTGATTATAATGTCTCATGATGCTGCTGCTGCTGCCGTGGCCGCGCTGCCAGGCGTGGATGAGCGCCTTGAAAGTATTTTCATATCTTTACTCATATGTATGAATAATAGCAATTCAAATGTGATTATATGTCTACATTCAACTAGAATAATGAAATTTCATAGCATACCAAGCAGTAATGAGCGAGCCTGGATACCTACTACCTCTCCTAATACCAGTCCCGAACAGTCGTGGGCGAGTGTGCCAAATCCCTGATGTAGCGCTAGTCACTGTTTACCTCCCAACATAGCTACATGGTCTGGTTGTGTTTTGAGATTATTTCTCATATTTCACGTGTAGGAGCAGACCAAATTCAGCATGTAGTGCCAGTCACTGTTTACCTCCCAACATAGCTACACGGTCTGGTTGTGTGTGATTATCTCTCATTTATTTCACACTTTTTTTTTTTTCCATGTATTTTTCCACCCTTGGGAAAATACCCTCTCTATAACGCACAATCGCCTTTTAACTCCTCCCTCCCCCCCCACTAGTCCGTTATATCGAGGTTTGACTGTTTATAAATAAGTGTTATATTTTTGGTTTCCACAAGTGAATTACTACTGTGCAATATAGATACTGTGCCGAAAATAACTGGGTTATAAATTTTTTTTTTTTGTAAGCTGTCTAAGACTATTTCAAACTCTGAATCAGTTTTTTCAACTGATTTAGGACAATTTTGCACCGCTGAATCCGAAAATGACATCCGTTTCTCTCGATCAGGTCAGGTTTTTGTGCTAAGTCTTTAAAAAAAATCCGATCTGACTACTTGGAATCGATTACATTTTGTGACATTTTTGGTTAATTTCTGTTAATATTTCTCATTTGAAATAGGTTTTTTAAGAGAAAAAGTCGTTTTCAAACACAATTATTAATAAATGTTACAAAAATGTATTGTGTACATTGAATAGTAGACATTGATAAAGGTAAGTACATGTAAATTGGATGTTAGGTCATCATTGTTCATCATTCAGGGCTTGAACTTCCGTTTCTTCGAACTCCTAGAATGCTCAGTGGTAGGGATGTCTCTTCAGAGTCCAACAGCAATCAGCCATCATGACTGCATCCCAGCGTCCCTGATACCTGGTCTCCATCACTTTCATGTCCTGATGGAATCTCTCCCCTTGCTCGTCGCTCATTGATCCCAGATTCTCAGGAAACGATCCATATGTGAGAATAAGTAATGCATTTGATGCTCATGTTGCATCCGAGGTTTCTGAAAGCAGTCAGCATATTGGTGACAAGTTCTGCGTAGTTCCTGGCTTTGTTGTTGCCAAGAAAGTTCTTCACGATCAGAACAAAAGCCTTCCACGCTTCCAGTTCCACTTTGTTCATTGAGTTTTCAAACTCTGGATCTCTGATGAGCTGACGGAGTTGAGGACCGTCAAAGATGCCAGCTTTCAACTTCTCCATGGTCAATCCTGGAAAAGCGTGGCACAAGTAAGTGAAGCAGCCACCATCCTTGTCCAGAGCTTTGGTGAACTGTTTGATCAAGCCGAGCTTGATGTGCAGCGGTGGGAAAAGTATCCTGTCTCTGTCCACCAGAGGGTTGTATATGACGTTCCTTGCTCTGCAAGGCACCAATTCCTCCCGTACAGGCCAGTCCTTCGTGTAATGCTGAGCTCGGTCCCTACTATCCCACATGCACAGAAAGCATGGGTACTTGGTGAACCCGGACTGTTGTCCTAACAAAAAGTTCATCATCTTCAGGTCAACACAAATCAACCTCTCATGCTGATCATAACAAATTTTCTCCAGCACGTACTTCACCGCTTCATACTTCTCCTTCAGTGTAGTCGAGTGAGCGAGGGGTACAGAGGCAAACTGGTTGCCGTTGTGCAGCAGAACACATTTCAGTGATCGCTTGCAGCTGTCAATGAACAGTCTCCAATCTTCGGGTTGGTACTGTGGCACTCCAAGCTTGTGCAGAAGCTGCACAATATTTGAACAGTACACCAAGTCCTTGATATCGGATTTGCCGGACAAAATCCGAGGTCCGGGGATATGTCAGTCCTGCATTTTTTTTTTTTTTTCTTTTTTTTTTTCTTGTTGAAATGCCTGGTCCTGTTCGTAAATTGACAACGTTGTCCGGCGGTCCGAGCATCTCCTGTCACCCCTGGTCAGTGTCCACACCTCCCGCCAGGTGGCAGCATGCTCAGCGGTCGTATTGTTTACATTTGGGCACACGACACTCACGGTTCACCTGCACGGTCTCCGTCAGTCCCCTGACTCCCACTGCCCCTGGTGCAGGAACATCTGAGACTATTGAACACTTGCTGCTGCCTCCCGCCAGGTGGCAGCATGCTCAGCGGTCGTATTGTTTACATTTGGACACACGGCACTCATGGTTCACCTGCACCGCCTCCGTTAGTCCCCTGACCCCCACTGCCCCTGGTGCAGGAACGTCTCTTGAGACTATTGAACACTTTCTGCTGCCTCCCGCCAGGTGGCAGCATGCTCACCGGTCGTATTGTTTACATTTGGGCACACGACACTCACGGTTCACCTGCACCGCCTCCGTTAGTCCCCTGACCCCCACTGCCCCTGGTGCAGGAACGTCTCTTGAGACTATTGAATACTTTATGCTGCCTCCCGCCTGGTGGCAGCATGCTCAGCGGTCGTATTGTTTACATTTGGGCACACGACACTCACGGTTCACCTGCACGGCCCTCCGTTAGTCTCCTAACCCCCACTGCCCCGGGTGCAGGAATGTCTCTTGAGACTATGAACACTTTCTGCTGCCTCCCGCCAGGTGGCAGCATGCTCAGCAGACGTAAAAGTCTGCGGCGGGGTAGTTGATATTGGCGGTTGCCGGACAGTAAATACTAGAGTAGGATAAACGTCCGGGGGTGGGTAATGGCATTGGACTTTTGCGATTCCCGGACTTTTGCGGTTCCTGGACCAGTGCTCCCCCCTATTAGTCCGGGAAAATGAGGTTTGTGTGTACTCTTGATGTCTGTTGCGGTAGAAGGTGATGCGAGCACTGTCAGAGAGGAGTTTTTTTCCCTTCAATCTGGATGCCAACAGTTCGGCAGAGGACTTTGACAAGCTGAGATCGTGAACTAGATCATTTAGCTCCTTTTGGGAAAAAGGATGTGGAGCATCATCGTCAAGAACCACTTCTTCTTCATTTCTTCAACACTGGAGGAATCTTTGTCACTAATGTCAGGAAGTTCTCCAAAGATAGGTACTGGAATTTCATCACAATGAGCTACAGGACGAAGTGCTGATTCAAGATTAGGATACTTGAGGCTGCTCCGGTTCTTTCTGTTGATCCCAGTCAAATCAATAGCGCAGAAGTAGCAGTCAGTGCCATGGTTTGTCGGCTCCCTCCAAACCATGGGAATTCCAAACTTCAGACAACTCTTCTTGCCCTTGGTCCAACGACGCAGATTCTCGGTGCATGTCTTTGCATACCATGTGTGGCGCCCAAGCCTTATCCTGGTCACCAAGTTTCATACCAAAATAAGTATGGTAAGCACGCTTTATGAAAACTTGTGACTGGATTCCTGTTAGGAACAACGGTGTATTCGCCGCAGATGTAGCAGAATACATCGGGCTTATTTTTTGCAAGATCTGGCCGAATCCATTTCATTCACCTGCAAAAGAAAAATACCAGTTAGTCAAGAATTGGCACATGCGAACACTTCAGAATTCGTTATTTAAAGAAATAAGAAAGAATTTTGCATCATAATTAAAGCAGTAGGATAGAAATTAATCAGTTCTTGGTAGGGGGTATACCGAGATCTGTAGCGGCCTCTATGCTACTGCAGTATCCTAGGCACGATGAATCAAGAAAAGGAAGTCTGCCTATCGGAAAGACGATAGCAGATATCACACAACACCACACAAGGTATCCCAAAGGGGGATGCAGTACTGCAGTGGGTTTAATGAAAAGTGTTCAAGTAAAGAAGTAAAAGTTGAAGAGAAGAAGAGGAAGAACAACAGAGGACTGTAATATCCAGGATCGTGATTCCGAAGAATTCCTAGTTGGTGACATTGTTTAGGACCACACCCTTGGAACTATCTGAATTGGTGGAATTATTGGATTAATGGAATTATCTACTGCAAGTACGGTGCTGTATACGGAGGACGATTTCATATATATAGAAAATACCCGTACATGTAAACAAAAACGTAAAAAAACATCATGTGGCGATAGATAAAAAAGTTGACCTGATTGAGCAAAATCAATGTGATTTTTGGATTCATTACATCTAATTGTCCTAAATCAGCTAAAAAAACTTAGACAATAAATTTGTTGTTAATCAGTGATAATAGAGAAAAATAAGCTGTAAGGCCTGTGGAGTCCGCCAAATCCTGTAGAATAGTTAACCTTAAAGTATTTTCATCTTTATGCAGTTTCTATAGGTCAGAACGAGTGTGAAAGTGACAATGAAATGTTTTTGCAATTTGCAATTTGCCTCTTTAAGTCAATATTTAGTGTCCATGTCTTACCATCCATAGAGTAAGACTGTAAGGATCACAAGTGACTTGAAGATCTGGATCTTTGTCCTTCTCACAGGTACCGACAACGCTAAATATTCATGTTGAGCGAGTTCATAACACCGTGAGCTATGCCAATCCGCCGTATTACTTCTTGACATGACCCGCCGTCATTCTGGACTGCGCTACCAAAAGTATGTATAACTTTCCAAAATCTCAATGTCCTCTCCGCAGGCATGAACACACTGTATTGTTTCATCTAATAAGCCTCCAAACACCTGGATAGCTGGTCTTGGGCCAGGAGACCTCAAGTCCCAAAGGCTTTGCCTCCTCGTTGCAGTGCCTCGAGAGCCATCACCAGAACCTTGCTGTCAGGAAATATTAGTGCACCATCGGCAAAAACAAGATCAGTGTTCTTGGTATTGCCGAGGATGCTCCACAATAGTTTTGGTCCACAACTTTGCCCAATACCCAGTCCATACAAGTGTTGAAAAGTGATGGCAAGGACGCGCCCTTGCCTTACTCCTATGTTCACAGGAAAAAGCTAGATAAACCTCCCCCACACTTCACAACACTCAATCCCAGATTACAGGCTAGTCAGCAGACAAACAGTCCTTGCAGGAATCCCGTGAAGCCACAGAAGATCCCATAGTTCTGAGCCTTAGGTCTCGCAAGGAGGCTATTGGTATGGTTAGGCTATAGTGAGGTTGGGTTTTAGTAATATTTTTTGTGGGATCCAGGGTTCATTTAGGGAGGAAGGGGGTTGGGGAATCTGTCCCTCATTTTATAATTATTTTTTAAAGGTATCGGAAGGGATCTTTTAAATGTCTGGAAAAAAAATGCCCACTAAAAAAGGCGGGAAAGGACAAATAATTTTACCATATATGACCGATAAAAACCCCCTACACGATTGGTATTATGGTTTCTGTTTCCCCTTATTCAATTTTGGGAAACTCTCTCAAGGGTTTCCGTCAAATCAATACTTTCTGGAGGTAGAAATCTTATCTATAGGGAGGAAAGAAACCAGTGTTGCACAGTAAAGATTAGTTTTGGATAATATTGAAATATGCTCGCATTTTTGCCTGAAGTTAATACATTGGTGAAGATTTACCCTGGGTACGTCCACTATTTTTCAGAGACGATAGGTTCGATAAACCAGAAATGTGCCCTGTTTTACTTTGGGGATGGTTTTTGTTTTGCGGAGGAAAGTCATAAAAGGGCTAAAAAAGTGAAGATGTGTATAAGTTTTCCAAAAAAAATTTGGAAAGTCAGCAAGTAGCGGCCATTGGCACTTCTACCCGCCGTCTCTCCCTGCCATCGGACTTAATTTCAAACTTAATGTAACCTCATCTATCCTACAATCATGCTGGTGGTGAGGAATGCATTTCTAACTAAACCTAACCTACCCTTTAAAACCTTACCGAAATTTAACCTAATATCTAACCTCCTAACTTAGTGAAAGTCTGCTGATATGCAGCTACTATTTTATTGTACCTTACATGTGAAATTACCATTTACATGTGTAAATTCAAAATGAAGTACTTGCCCAAGAAATCAATACCACCTTGGGAAGAGAAGAAAAAAACTATACATTGATGAGTTTATACCGCTGAATAAAGATATACAGGAGAACCTCGTTTATCCGGCACCCTCGGGGGGGAGCGCATGCCGGAAAAACTCATTTTGCCGTTGTTTTGAGAGTTACAGTACTCTTATGGAATCCCCCAAAATCCCTTTTTTTTTTTTTTTTTTTTTTTTTTTTTTTTTCTTTTTTTTTTTTTTTTCCCATCAAAAGGGAAACCCTGGCCAAGGGCACAACAAAAAGGGTAACACAAAGGCCGCTTATTTGGCAGTCCCTATAAAGAAGACAGTCAGAGAATAAAATAAAAAGTGGGGTGAGCCAATTTAGTTCGGGAGGTGTTTTGTTACTCTTCTTTTTGAAAAGATGTAAGTCATAGGAAAGTGGAAAACGAAACAGGAAGAGAGTTCCAGAGTTTATCAGTGAAAAAAAAAAAAAAAAAAAAAAACCTGGGTCGATTAGTGCCGTTGTTTTGAGGGTGCGTTGTTTTAAATGCCGGTTAACGAGGTTCTCCTGTATATCCAGGATAAATCTTGACGCTTACATTTGTTTGTAGTATACTGGCTGCTGAATATTGCAGTATCGAATATCCCAGGGAAACTAAAGAAGCTTTTAGTCCCAAAAGCATTTGGTCAAATTTAACCAAAAGCTGGAAAACATTCCTAACAGTTGGGCAAAAAATACCCCAAAGTATTAGCATTACATGATTACAATCTAGTTGGCGATATTGATGCTTATACACTTTTAAGTGGACAATAGATATACACACAAACACACAGGACTATATATATATACAGGGAGGTCCCGTTATATGAGCATTCGGGATACGAGAATCAATGATACGAACTGAGTAAATTAGGGTCTATTTTCAATATACAAGATCGAAAAATCCAATGATACGACATTCAAACTGGGGTGAGTAAAAAATTTTCAAGTTCAAATGCGCGCCCCACCCCTCCCGGGCTGGACAAAGGGGGATTTGGTTGACCCCAGTCAGGTCACCCCTAGCAAGCCGTGACCTGAAGGGTAATTAAGCATATGGCGCAGCCTGACATTTAGGGGTAATTAGCAGGTGTGCTGGGCCCCCAAACCCTTTGGGGCCGCAGTCAGTCACCCCTAGCAAGGCTTAACCTGAAGGGTAATTAAGCATATGGCGTGGCCTGACCTTTAGGGGTAATTAGCAGGTGTGCGGCCCCAACCTTGGGACCGCTACACTACCTTCTCTTGTATCACTCGGCGTCCCCTACAGTACAACGTCTTTTTGCTTTTTATGCATGTTTATGTTTAATTAATGTGCAGTTATGTTGTTTTGTGTGCTATTTTCTCTTTCAGAATGCTTTTTCTACAGAATAGGTAGTACAGTGTGGGTAATATAGACGCTGTGTTTTTGTTTGGTTGTTGTT